>JANHGB010057116.1:0-27710 GCA_026283785.1 Coracopsis vasa
TGGGGCTACTAACCAATCAGCTTCTGTCGGAAGATATATAAACGAGCTTGTAGAATAAACTAGGTCTTCGATCTTTCTTCGGAGTCCGTGTTGTCAATCCCCTCAATTTAATTTTTCCCTGATGACCAGGATTTGTCCTTACTGTAAAATAAATACATAGCACAAATACTTCATGTAACTACCATCTTAGACTTCCTTTGAGAAATGAAATCATTCTTGTGTCCAAAACTTTCAGAAGTCTTTTATAGTGGTAGGTAGCTGGCTAGCAAATGGGCAAGGGGGAAAGAGAGGAGAAATAACAATCATGAAATGTCTTCCCTATAAATTTAGTGCTTATTAATTCTCTTTCCAATGTAAATGTCCTGCATAAAATGTAGTTACATGCTTGTGCAACTTCAGGGGTATTTTGCTCATGCATGTTGATGCAAGAAAGACTACTTATTGTGTGGACAATTTGTAGAACTAATAACTGAGACAACTCAATTATTTTAGCAGCACAAGTCTGCGATGTCCAAGGAAATGAAGGATAGCATAGTACTGCATATAGGTGGGTGATAGAATATAGGGATATTTGTGTGCCTCCCTCAGAATTGCTTGGTATCCTCCACAGCTTACAAGCTTCAACTTTCCTAGACTTAGGGCAGACTCTAACAGCATAAATCAGCTGTCTGTGCACTGTGTTTCTCAGCTCTCTGGTTTATTAATTAATGTGTCTTTGTACAGTGTACCACTTGCATGGACATATAATTGGCTTAAGAAACCAGCTTGATCCAAACAGATCCTGAGTGTTGTGTTAACGAGATACACAATTTGACAAAGTTCAGAGTCACCTCTTGAACAAGGTTTATCATCTGAGGTTACACACACTGTGAAAACAACTGATGTTAACATCAGTTTGCATTTCACAGGTGGTTCTCCTATTTATCATTGACTATGACTTTATCATGACTAGAACTTTGTTTTGAGCCATACCGTATAGACTGGAAATAAAAATTAAGTAGATCTTTTGTATTTAATAAATAAAAAATAATAATTATAAAAAAATCAAATGGTGAAATCTAATCTTTCAAGAGCTTAGATATGGAAAAGTGAAATGGGGGCCATAGAGTTACACACACAACATATTTCTGTTCAGCTGTCTAAACAGTAACTTCTCCAAGTTGGACAATTTTTCACAAACTAGGATTTTCTGAGGGAGACAACTACTCAGTCTCCATAGTAAGTCTTCATTACTGGGTAGGCAGCTCCCCTAGCTGTTTTAAAAATCCAAGCCTCACTTCCAGGTTAGAGACAAAAGTACTGTTAGAACTAAATAATGAAATAACTGGGGCTTCTATGATATCTAAATTTTGTGGTGAAATGGCAAAAGAGTGTCCATGCAAGAGAATTAGGATTTCAACAGATTAAAACTGGACAGGAACAGTCTGTTTCATTTTCTTGTTTGTTTTCTGAATAGCAGAGAATTTAGTTCTTGGATATTAATGTGACATATGCCAAAGCAAATAGTTGTTTCTGGAAAAGAAGAAAGACTCACTAAAAAGTGGGATGAGTGGTTTGACTTGCCTAAACTGTTATAAGCAGCAGTGGTAATGCAGGGAAGCAAAGGAGGGCATAATTTCCTGTCCCAACGCTTCTCCACCAGTAAATTTATATATATGTGTATTAATTGTCTACTATATATTAAAGGCTTCCCCTTATTTCACCCATAATTTAGGGCTCTGTTGAAAATAACATGGAACTTGCACAGAAGATGGAGGATTCAAGAGTTCCTAGTGTTTCAGAGGTATGAGATTATTCAGGTTTTGTGGGTTTATATAATGCATTGCATTTGAACTCCATGTGCATGTTATTCCTTCTGTCATGCACCAAAAATTAAACTACGGTAAAGTAAGGTCACAAAACCATCTCTGAAATATGAAAACAGTAATTCCTTGTGATGACAATCTTATATTTGGCCATTAGAAAGGGAGGAATCTCATTCCTTATTTCCTTCAATGTTTGGATGAAGTCTATTTTGTTTTCCCTCTCAAAATTACCATTTTATAGTGTGGGGGAATAACAAAGAAATGGAGTAACTCTGGAATATTCCACTGAAAGAATTAAAAAGAATGGCCAAACATTGCCTAAAGCACAGTGGGCGTAACACATCTATGCCAAGGAGGAGCATAAAAGAGACATAAAGTCAGTTTCCTATGGGTTGAAAACTTCAAAGATAACCTTTATTTATAGAATAAGGCTCTTAAGTGTTGGTTAACACTGCTTTGCTTTGTGTGACTCCAAATGTGTTAGAAATAACTCTTCAAGGTCCAGTTTTGGAAAACCTGGTTGTTCTGTGAATAGCTGAAAGTTATCTCATGGATTTTGAGGGTGGGAGCTGAGGCATCAGTGTTGCTGTGGCAAAGTCAGTCCAAGAGGAGAATTGTTGGATAATAAACAAAGCATAGGTCTCCAGTAAATTTCCATGGAAGATGCCATGTCTGTAATGTTATATCCATTGATCAGGTATTATTCTATGTAATTATACTCAAAGAGAGAGGAGGGAATAAGATTACTTCAGAATAATTTATGCACTAAAGATAGGTTACCTTAGATAACATGTTTACATTTTGTAGCAATGTCAATTCTCTTGTATCATTTCAGGTTGCTCTTGAAATAGAAAATACTATATAATTTAAGTTATAAAATTGCCAACTGAATAAGTGTGGGAACATTTCTAGAAGAGGCAGGAGGCCACGACTACATGGAACTAATAAAAGGAGACCGTGGAGCACAGAGGGACATAAAAGGAAGTGAAACAGGAAGGAAGTAGAAGGTGAAGCTGGAAGGAAGCAGCAAGAGAAAACGCGGGATCACCGTGATTGAAGGGAGTCATTTGAACAGTAGTTTTAGCCAAAGGGATGCACCTACATCGACTAGCTTTTTTCAAATGTAGCACTTACCAATTAGTCTTTATCAAGTAGGGCTACTAATCAATCAGCTTCTGTCGGAAGATATATAGGGGTGCTTGTAAAAATAAACTAGGTCTTCGATCTTTCTTCGGAGTCTGTGTCGTCAATCCCCTCAGCCTATCTTCGTAAAGGAGGTGCTCCAGTCCCCTGATCATCCTCGTGGCCCTCCTCTGGACTTGTTCCAACAGTTCCAAGTCCTTTTTATGTTGAGGACACCAGAAATGTACACAATACTCGTAGTGAGGTCTCCCAAGAGCAGAGTAGAGGGGCAGGATCACCTCATTCGACCTGCTGGTAATGTGCCTTTTGATGCAGCCAGCAACTAACACCACAAAACTAACCTAAAAATCCCAAAGGGCTGTGAGCTGCATTCTTCTCTGTCTTTATCCCGAACATTTGTGTCACGGTACTAAGCAGGAACAAAACCCTATTAAATCAAAAAAGCAGTATTCTGAATAAGATTTACATCTTCTTTGCCTAAATTAAAGTGAATTAACCTGTGCACAGTAATAGAAAAGACTCTGTTACTTGACTCCTTTTCATATTTTTCATATAGAAGAAATAGTGAAATCATAAGTTACATAACTACTTACATAAACTACAAGTGACCAAATTAGTTGGTTGTTAAGCAAATGTGGTAGATCCCCCATGTTACCACTTCATAAACATCCTAGTAATAGCACGAATGTTATAATATGATATTAAAAAGCAGCAGGGGTTGATTCCCATAAACTTTCCCTGTGTTTTAGTGCACTTGACTCCTAATTTTCTTGTGCTTTACTGCGGGGTTATTTGTCCTTGAATGCATTCTCTCTGAATATAAAGGAAGCTTAAGTCTTTACCTAGTCAAAACTAGAGTCAAAAATTGTCCAAAAGGAGTGTTTCCTGCAGCATACTTGAGGACAGATTTCCTTACTTGTGAGTGTTGTGGAAGAAAACCAGCTTATAGATCACACAGGAACCCCAAAACCTACAATTCCTTACAGACTCCTTTATGACACCTGAATAGCAGGATTTGGGAATACCGTAATTTGGAATTGACCTAGCAGATACCCCCATCACCCTGCCTTACCACCATGTATTAGTTCCCACATGCTGTCATTCACAGCATCTCTCTTAAAAGTGTCTGATAACAGGCAATATACTCTGCTTCTTAACCTATTCAGTTTTGAAACTGCCTGATGAGAATGAACAGTGAGTACAAAGTCACAAAGTTATTCAGGTCCGCCCAGCAGTCACCTGTATCATAATCCAGTTTATCACAATTACTCTTCCTGGCTATATTTGTTTAGGTAGAGAATTTCTGAATTCAGTAGCTCTTTTCAGAGTTATTTCTGGGAATAAGACTTAATACTTTTTTCTGATATTTTGATATTTAGGAGTACTTGTTTTCATCCTGTTATATTTTGAAAATAAAAATCAGGCTGGCCAAATAAATTGATATTTTCTAGAAAAAAAAATGCTGGTGTCTTGATTTGATTCAGAAACTTTATTTTCTTGTTGAAAATTAATTTGAAAGCTTAAACAATATGCAGAATACAGTTCTTAGATGTACTATTATTTTATCACCAATTTAGTACCTAATTTCCTTTAATATCTTGACATGTCTTAAGCATTTTAAAATTACTGTTGATTTTACTGTTTTGAATATTATCATATGCAAGTTTCTGTATTGCTCCAGAAATGCCTAGTGTCATTTTGGGGGTAACTGTTTAACCACAGTACTTTGCTTTTGCTGTGTGAGGTTCCTTAGCTTCACACATGTCCTAACTATTTTGTAGAGGCAAATAAACAGACTGAATCCTGGTCTTATTGATTGTGGAAAAAAAACTAAATGCTGTTCTTGCCACAGCCACTTTCTCAATAAAACAAGACAACACCCTTCTGCAAGTTAGCCTGGAGACAAAGCTATACCCAAAATCTTGCTACAGGCCAAAGGGAAAGTGCATCTCAGAGCCATGAGTTTTTATAGCCTTCTTAGTGTTTAAGCAGTATAATATCTGAAATTGTCTAATTAATACAGGAAGAGCCTTATATTTTTTATACAACATAATTGTTCATAGTGATTACCCTTTTTTCTTTGTTACGCTTACTCTTTCAGTGTCACTCTGGATCTTAAATCTGGCCCTCCAGCCTGCCTCAAGCAGGGTGTAGGTATGTGGGTAATGCCAAATTTACAATACCTTGAGGTCCTTCCTGAGAAGAATATGGTATTCACAAGGCCAGGAAAGGGTTTGTTTCTTCTTCCTCAGTGGTGACATTGGCTTGAACTTATTTTTACATTTTTTCTTATCACACTCTCGTTTCTTCCAGGGCACTCCTAGCTGAAGTTTAGAAGCTATTCATTCAGCAGCCTCTCCCAGCCTCAGCTGACAGAAGAGAGTCTTAGGGTTTACACAGTGACCACTTTTATGTATGAGAGTCTTACCATTAGTGGTGTTCTCAGGGCTTCAGCTGCAGTGTCACACAATAGTCACTTGATCAACAGGAAGCTTTTAAAATAAGCTCAAATGAGTTCAGATCAAGCCAGAGCCAGACAATTCTTGACATCGTGTAATGCCACATCAATATAAAGCCTACATCCTTGTAGTAAAGGCAAAGATCATGTTTGTTGGACTGTACTGATAGTCCTGAGGACTTCACTCCAATTGAAGTACTTTGCTTCAGTTTTTACTGCTAAGGCCAGTCTTCGAGAATCCCAGACCCTGAAGGCAAGAAAGTCTGGAGAAAAGAAAACCTTCCCTTCATCGAGGACAATCAAGTTGGAGATCATTTAGGCAAACCTGTGGGCCCCCATTTTTGCTGAGGGAGTTGGCAGATATTATTGCTAAGCCATTCTCCATGATCTTTGAGAGGTCATGGAGAGCAGGATATGTGACTGTGGGACTGGAGGAAAGCTAATGTCACTCCAGTCTTCAAAAAGGGCAAGAAGGACTCAAACATACAAAAATAAACTATTAAATGAGTGTTTTGACATAGAAAATATGGCTTCCTGGAACAATACCTTAAGAATGACTTTTGAGCTCAATCAAAGGAATTTAGTTTTTTAGTTGAAACTAATATTTGCCCAGCACCAGGAGGCAATGATGGACATAAGTCATTTCTTCCCTCTAGGGAACACAGGCTAGAAACAGGGCAAATCATCTCCCCAGCATCCATGTTAAATTATGCCATAGTTCTTTCCCAGCTTCTGGAAACAGCTAGGATGCTCCAAGTCTTTTTTACAATGACTGTTCTTTATATGGGGCAGGCTAAGAATGGATGGTGACAGCAGGAAGACTGACAGCATGACCTTATTTTGTGTGCTCATTTTTTAAAGAAGCTTTTTAGGCATTTCAGATGCAAGGGAAGTCAATCAAACCTGATTCAGGCTTTTTGTCTTAAAATTCAAAGAAAAATGTAAATGGCTGGACGGTTGTCATGGCGAAGCGACTAATAATATGAGTAGGTTGTACAGAAAGATGGTTTTCCCTTTGGATAATCTGTTATGGTAGTCCAAGTTAAATTACCCATCCCATTCACTCTGAGGCAATAGTATGATGATTGTAGACTGTCTGGTGGTGTTTATGGATTGTCTTTGTCCATTATCCAGCATTTTGAGAGAGTGGTGTAATGCCTGGGGGCTGTTTGTGTTATGACTGTTAGTATTCAGCTAAAAAAGTCTTTGCTGATGAGACCTTCAGATACCCTGCAACCTTTGATAACAAATGATCTTGCCTGTCAAGCTTTCCTACTACATGTTCTGGCTGCTCTGGCTTGGTTGCAAGGTCTAGTTTTATCCGGGAAGTAATAGTCTCTTAAGTTATTTACTACACTCCATAACACATTGCTCAGCATCTGTTACCTTCCCACATTATTAAAGTAGGCTATTGTACATTACCCATGCTTAAATAAATATGCCACATTACAAAGAAAAATCTGCAATTAGATTAAAACAGTAAAGCCATGTTTGCTATAGAATTAGAAAATATAGTCTTAAAGTGTTGTGTGGAAAAAAGCATCCACACAGTGGGGTCACTCCAGGGATGAATGCAAGTCTTTCGTTACATGATCATCATCATGTGAATGTAATGAAGGCACTGTTGAGGGACCTCATTAAGAGTGATATTTTTTCTTTCAGCATTACTGTGAGGAACTTTACATTATAAAATGGAGACTCAACCCTTTCATACACTTTGTGGGTTAAAGCAATCCAATAAGTGGGAACAGCTGTGACTTTAATCACATAAGAAATAAACCCTTCCATTATGCCCTGCTGAATGCAGAGACAGAATGCAATAACTAAACTCCAAAAGGCAGGAGGCAATCAGTGGGGTATTTATCTCCTTTTATTGTTACACGATATGCTAATTTCTGTTAAAGTAATGCTCTTTTTAAAAAAATCTATTATTGACTTAGACACAGATAAGATTCATCAGCAAAATTATAGTGAGTATTTTTAAGGCATATAAATGTTAATGTCTTATTCTTCAACAGACTTTAAAAACTTATCTTGCCTTTAAACACTTTATACATTAATTTCATAATTTTCCATACCCAGATTTGCATTTTGTCAGTTACAATACATAAGCAAGAAAATCAGTTGGAAGTACAGTATGTTCTGTTGATTTTTTACTCTCCAAGCCTTGAGTCAGAAAATAAACCTTTCCTTCATAAAGTTATCAAAAAGGAAATAAAATGTTTACGTGTACAAAGCCCAAGTACAGAAGTATTCTATTTTTTGCAGGTATGAAAGACCAGCCTTGCTGCATTTAGTGATTCTTTTAAGATAAGTAAAGATTGTAAATTAAGGAACATAGCTGTAAATGATGGGATCACTCTGTGTAGTGGGGAAAAAAATTAAAAATACCTTTCTTTTAAAGCTAGAAGAAACATGGCATAATGTAAGTTGAGGGGGTTTGGATGGTAGAAAATGAAAGAAGGAAATACTATGTGCTAGGAGGAAACTATGTATTTTATAATTAACCCTGCAATGCTTAGTAATTTGTATTGCTTTTTTCTCTCTAGTGCAGATCTCTAAAATGCTTTGCTTCTGTAATTGCACATGTGCCAAGTCTTAAAAATGAGAAAATGAAAGCATAGAGACACATGCAGTGGCATTAATCTCAACTAACTTTAGATTGCTTTATGTGAGCTAGTTATCTTGGGGTTTTGATATGGACAGGTTCTCCTTATTTCCTCAGTGTAGCAGTAATATTTAAGTTTGTAATCTTATTCTAAAACATTTGAAGATGTCTTAATTAGGTCAGGCAAATTGATTTCTAAAGCAGTTATTTGTCTTCATTTATGGAAATTGAACCCATGGAATCTAACTCAGGTAAATCACACTCTGTGATTTTTATCAGCAGCAGAAAGTAAGTCTCTGGCAATGCTAGGAAGAGACTAACTAGTCTTTTATGTCCCGGTGCGAAATTTAAAGTAGGTTATTGTACTGGAGAGTGAGATTTGAATGATGGGAGATTACATAAAAGTATCAAATATCTCAGAGCTTTCACGTGAATTAAGCCTGTTCTGTTACCCATCCAAATTTAAATTTTAAAGTTAGATGCTGGAAAAAAAAATATCTCATGAAGTCCCTTCTGCCTGAAAAAGGACAGTATATGGTTTTAGTGAGTTTTACACCTTGCAGATTAATTGACAATGCCTATTTCAAACAAATTAATAATAAAAGCTTGAAGTGAATTTGCTACATAGGAATAGCAATGGCCAGAAATAATGAAGAGTTCCATCAGCTTAAAAAAGTTCATGACATTTTCTCAAGCTTGACAGACTTTTGGCAAACTGGAGAAGGTTCTCATCAGTGATGGGTCTGTAAGACAGACTCTGGGCAGCTGTTCCAGGAGAAGCCAGTCAACACAGATGAGGTTGTGAAATCTATGGGAGGACCGGTTCTGACAAGGGTGGGCTGAATAATAGGTGTTTCAAGAAACGGAAGCTACTGATGTCTGAAAAAATGTGGAGAGGCACATAACAGGAACACACATGATTGGGTGAGATTCATTTAATTTGTTTTCAAGCACTTGCAGTATGCATGTTTGCTGCCGAGCAAAATTTCTTTCATGTGTGCTGATGGGCTACAAATACTTTTAGGGAATATTTTATTATTCTTTACCTTTTTATTATTTATATTATTATTATTATTTATATTAATATTCTGTTAATATTTTATTTTATAGGGAATATTTTACCTGATCTACATTAGAATGAACTGAATTGTTCCCTGGAGTGCCATTAACTGTAAAGAGAGGCTGGTAAGAGTAATTTTAGTATAGATGCCCTTGTTATGAATTAAATTTTGGCAACATGGATCATAGCCATCAGTTTCCTCATTTGGCAAAGTGTGAGTAAAGAATTTTCATCACCACGACAAGGCCAAGAAGACATCTCTAAAGTAAATTTTACCCATCATGGTTTAACAAGTCATACACATCAAACGATATGACATCCTTCCAAAATCCTTAGAGAGTACATAAAATTCACATACCAGCCTGACTGATCTCCAGGAAGCATTCTTCTACTGTTTTCAAAAGCTTGAGGTATACAGATGTCATCTGCCTTCGGTTCTCATTTCTTCCTTTCAATAACTTTTGCCTATTCAAGTAGCATACATAGCTGTCCTTCCAAATCCTTGGATATTTGGCCTGCTTGAAGATTTGTATCTCCTTACTTTACATTTGTCTTTCCATGTCCTTCTGAGTTGTGCTACCAGACAAATTATTTGCTTCAGTATTAATTATATTATTATTATTAATTAATTATATCAAAGTGCTTAGTTCCCTTGTGTCCTTACAGTTTTAGGTCATTCATGTACAGTAGCTGTATAATTGTCAATTTTCCATTCCTGATAGCCCATCTCCATAGTCTTTTCATTTTTTTTACAGAAAGTGGACAGTAATTGTATCAATGAAAACTGTATGTTTTTCTAAACTCTATTAACAAATATTTTCAAGAAGACTAATTACTTATAATGATTTTGTTGTTGAAGAAGAAATACTTTGTTAAAAGTATGGAAATAAGAACTCCATGAAGGATTTATAGAGTAAACTTAATCAGGTTAGTAATTTATCAGTTAATAAGTTTGTGGGTTTTTTTCTTTCTGCGTCAAATGATACCACCTTTTTTCTGCATGCTAGGTATCTACAGTGCTTTCAAATAATTTGCAGTTCACTAAGGAAATTTAGCAGTTAGAAGGAGTACTCTTTTTTATATTTTTAAGTAAATAAAATACAAGTTCTGTAAATTTTTTTTTTGTATTTCTTCTCTGTGACAGAAAACTTGAATGGAAGACAGTTATTTCTCAGTTTGCATAAATATACATTTGCAGTAGCAGCTTACGCCTCAGTCTATGCATGAATACAATGAGAAATTGTGCCTGCTTTTCCACAGTGCCATGTTCTTCCACCAGATTCTTAGAACTAACATGTAGGGTCATGGCAAAGTAATGCTGCAGCACCACGGATGTATGAGTTCTAAGTGATGCCTAGAGAAGCAGGAGACAGCAGCAATGTGATACAGTGCAGCTGGGATGTCGTCTTTCTTGTAAATTTCTTTAGTAAATTTGAAGTAACACAAGATCTTTGAGTACACACTCTATAGCTCAAAAGTAAATTGAGTTAGAAGATGAAGGTGCTGACTACCTTTATACTGAAGAAGATATTTGAAATGGAAAAACCTCTGACCTTTCTATTCTTTAGTCTCTCCAGCCTCGTAGTAAAAAAAGCTGACTTCCAGATGACATGACTGATCCTTAGCATTTTAGAGTCAGCATGTTTCCACTGTTTCAAATTTAGATTTACTAAAGATGAGATTTTTCAGATGTTAGAAGTTTCATCCTCAAAATGGGTAAAATGTAGCTGTGGGAACTGCAAGCTGTCCTGTTCCCGCTATGTGGATAATTAAAGCAGAAGACTAATAATTGCTGATAGCGCACCTGGGTGTTGTGTAAGCCAGGGAAGTGTCTGGTTGCAAGGTCAGGCTGGGAAGCAGCCTGGGGAGTGATTGTTTATAGAATGGAATTCATAGTGACTGAAAACAGTCACTGGGAGTGATGCAGTTGCTGTCTGGCTTCATGGCTCAGATCTGTATCCATATGCTATATATTACCATGCTTGAGTGAGTAAAGTAGAACTAGTTGTGAAAGCAGTGTGTGTATGTGTGTTTAGCCTCTTTCATTACAGACGCCGCAGTAGCCATTCTAGGAAAGGTAAACACAACAACTACTCAGCTTATCATCTTTGCTATTAATATCTCTGCAGAAGTTCAGTCAAAAGGCTATTAGTTTTCCAAAGAGTTTTATTCATTGCCAAAAATCCTCTGTATGAAAAGCATGAAAGAAACTGTTAACGGTGCTAACAGGATCTTTAGGCTCTCAGCCAGATGCCATATTCAGCTGGCAAAACTAACTCTGATCTTTCTTCTGTTTAGACAGTATTGTGAACTATGAAGGATCAGATGAGAGTTTGTTGTATATTGTCAATAAGCCATATTTTTTTTCTGATACAAAAAGGATGTATGAACTTCAAAAGTGTGTATCAGAGTATCTCTATACTTCAAGTATACAGACTGGTGCAGTTAAAGAATAAAGAATGAATCAGTACATGTTTCCAAGCCCATTTCCTTAATGGAAGAAGGGAAACAGCTATGTGGATGTTATTATTCTCCGTCCTGGCATATTAAAATAGTGGGATACTTCAGATATAAATAATCTTGCCAAACATGGATATCTGTAACATAGATATCTAGAGCTAGGCTAGACCTTTTAAGGCTACCTTCAAGATTAATGGAGAGAAATAGGTACCCTTAGAGGCACGTTCACCTATTCTAATTTAGAACACCACTCAGGCTTTCTTCTTCTCCAAAAATACCTTTCTCACCATTGATTATAAAAGGAAATAGTACTTAGAAATATATAATGAGATACTTTCCTGCAACCTAGCTACATTGCTTCACTAGACCTAATTAGTCATGAAAGCAAATAGGTATGCAGGTTAAATTACTTCTAACAAAATTTTATGCAGATGTTTGAGATTGCAAAACTCTGAAGTGTAAGCAAGAATAATAACAAAAAAGAAGAATGATTTGCTGTTGAATTATGCTCTCCTTTATTGTGCATCAATGAACTTTTAAATTAAATGAATTGTGGTACTTCAAATTAAGTGCTAAAGATAATCAAATCAAATAAAAAAATCTGAAAATATTAATTTGTTTAGGAATTTGTTTCTGCTTTTGGTTTTTTGGGTGTTCTTTGGTGTATTTTCTTTTAAAGGACATAATGTTCCAAATCTTGAGTACACAGATTTTCCTTCAGGCTAAAGAAATTCATAGTCCATGAAGGAAGTTCTAGTTTACTGCCACCCACTAAAGAGTGAACAGAAAAATGCAAGCCATCATTAGAACTCATTGGTTAGAAGCCAATTCAGTACATTTAAATTGAGGTAACATTTAAAGAAGATGTTACTATTGCTAATTGAGTTATATATAAAAGAATTACATACTACACTTCAAAGTAAACAAATAGCTTACTTTCCAATCAAAATAATTAAACCACATCATTAGACCCACTCTTCAGACAGCATAAATTTTATTATCTCTGTGACAGTCTAGGAAGCTAGCTGAAGGTCTAGTCTAATCTTATTAATATTCATGATTTACATCCCTGCTTTCTCTTATAACATTATTTATAATCTTTTTAAATTCCTGGTTCTCCTGAGTCTCTTAAGATAGCAAGTAATCTCTCTGTAGCTTACTGAGCAAATACTTCTCAGTTTCAGCTGATGGGTTTCTTTACTTTTCTTATGACTGGATCAGATTTTTTTTTCATATTTGTCATTTCATTGGAACAAGGCAGTATTATTTTTTTCCCTCTTTTATTGTTTTGGTATTTGACGTAATATCAGAAGTTTTCCATGTATGTAAAAATAGCTACCTATTTTCTAAAGTACTTACTCTAGGTTTCAATTAATGAAAATCCTGCAACAGAAATACATTCCTGGTTACTGTTCAGATGCAGTCTATGCAAAAGAACATTTTTTTTTCTTTGACTTCACAATTCATATAGAGCAAAGCTGTGAAATTCCTCTGGAGAGGAAGTGATAGGCTTGCCTCTAGCAACATCTAGCATCTAACAACATCTCTCTGTCTGTTAGCTGGTTTAACCATAGATATTTAACTGTATGTTTGAGATCCTTCTGGGTGTATGTGTTAATTTCCATAAACATCCTGTCCTTTCCCATGACCAGATTTGTCTCATCCTAGGTAGTATCATCTCAGTGGACTTGTATAACAGAAGAAGATGCCATCTAAAGTGAGTAATATTTTCAGAAGTTATCCCTGAACGTTCAGCTGCAGCCAAACTCCCAAGTATGTTATTCATGTTAACAGGGCTTCTTCTGTAATGAACTACTGCTTTATTTAAGGTACAGTGTCAGAATTCATATCATCTGAGTCATTGCAATTCTGGATGGATGGTGATTCTTGGTATTCAGTGAATAAAGATCTAACTTTTCTTTAGAAAAATAAGATCCCAAATATATGATGTTTTAGAGACAGGTCAGGATTCTTTCTTCTGTAAAACATTCTTTGTTGTAGCTGGAATTAAAGAAAATGTTTATTAAGCTCCAGACATATGGCACAGATTTGAAAACTTCTAGGATGGGGCTCTGATTGGTGGGTTAATTCTTACACGATAGATTAATCAATGTAAACCACATAGCTCAGTTGAAACTGCTGTTCTAAATTGCCAATTTCATCCTCCTCCAGCAGAGAAAATGCCAACCTTTCTCTCTGCAGTAAAATCTTCTTGTTGTAACAATGAAGCAACTCCAGAGTTACTGTTATTGTGAAACATCTGGTAACTACAAGATGTAGCTCCTGTGAGATAATCACATCCCTGTAAAATTAGAAGAACTTACTGAACTTTGTAGTATTTCATGTTTTGTAATACCCCTGAGCATGGTTGGCTCATAATTTCGTAATCACTTTACCTCTGCACCAGAAATGAAACCACAGATGCTACACTTTGCTGTAATGGCCACCGCTTAACATAAATAAATGATCAAAATAACAATATTGTTCATATATAAAATATATACACCATAATAAACACCGTGGGATTGAAAGTTGCTGGGAACACAGTAAAATAGGTGCACAAGGCCTCATTATGGACAGCATTAAAAATAGATTAGAAGATAGAAATGTAAAAAAATGAAAGCAATGGCTCTTCATTTCCACTGCACTACTTTTATTGTGAAATTTGTATCATTTTTTTCCCCTGTTAGAACATTTTCTTTCCAAAATAGTAGTGTAGTCTGGAACAACTTTGCTGGAGTCTTTTTCTTCAGCAACTTAGAAAAGAAAAAAGAAAATTAAAAAAACTATTTTTTTTTTATTTTGCTAACACAATTAAAAGAAATGTGAGCCTCTAAGTAAAGCGTAGGTCACCTAAACAAAACTAACCCCCAGAGATAACAGAACTTTGTACCTTCAACTTTTCTTAAACTTTTGAAATTATTTTTTTAAAATTCTATAAATCAAAAAGGAAGTTTTTTCAGAAAAAAACAGGTCATCAGAGTGAAACAGTTCCTGAAGTAATTCTAATAGCCACTGTTGCTCTCTGAGCACCACTTACCTTATCATCTGATCTAGACAAATCTTAGAAGAATTACTGAGTCAGAGAATATAGTTCTGGTGTTACAAACAGATATAATAAATAACTTATTAGAAAAATGCATTTTTAGATAGTTTCCACTTGGTATAAACAATGAGGAATTTGGAATCAAATTAAAAAAGAACAATGACTGCAAATGAAGTAAAAATGATACAAATGACACTTCTTGATATTGTACAGGAATGACTGGCAATCCTAAGGTACAGCAGAAGTATTCTTGGCAGGTAATGCTAAATATTTTAAGGGCACTTTCCTCAGGGATAGTTCTGCATTATCACTTACTGCTTCTAATGCGTATTTCAAGAAACAGAATTTATCAAAAGGAGTTACATTTTAGTCTTAACAAAAAACTTCATACTGAATCATAAGAGAATAGAATCAAATATTGTTTAAGCAGTGTTGGTAGAAATGGCACATTCTCATGTTAAAAAACAGCTAACAGTGATCCCTTGTGATATGACCTCACCTGCGTGTGCTGATTTTCTGTGTCCTGCAGCTTGCAGGGACATTTCCACCTCTTAAAATGCTATAATTTTGATTTTTATATCATTTAACAACCATTTCACATTCACTAACAGCTAGCCTATGCTGACTCAGGCCCTCTAGCACCGTGATAATTCATTCTCTATTGTACAGCCAATCAAATACTAGCAACAGTGCTGTATTTGTATTATAGAACAAGAGTGGTTTATTGGTTGTGGAGTTTTTTTGTTTGGATTTTTTTTTAAATGTAATTGCTATAATTTTTCGTATCATTGCTCCAAACTTCTAATTGTATGTCAGGGTATAGTTTACATAGGTCTAAGTACTAGATGCCATGTTTATAGTGAATTGAGTAACGTCTTACGCTAGGGACACTGGGGCCCATCTCCACTATACTTTTACCAAACATTGCTCTGGTAAGATCTTTCTGAGTTATTTTCTTCTAACTTTAAGCAGAGGCAGTGACTATGCACACAGGATGAGGAAGTACACTTTGGAAACAGAATAAACTGGGCCTTTACAGTAGCTCTCAGTGAGAGGGAGATTCCCACCAGCTGAGAAGCTTTGGATCTACAATTGCAACTTCTGATTTGAACCTCTAGGAAAACAAACAAACCAACCAACCCCAAAGACACAAAAGAACCAAAACAACTGGAAAAACAAACAAACAAACAAACAAACAAACAAAACCGACACAAACTTTCAGTGTTGGCTTGGTAGATCATTTCTAAGGCCCTATTGCATATATAGTGAACAGTAGTGGCACATTTGGCACACAGGAAAATTACCTATATTGTCTCTACCTACCTTTCACTCCTTCTACACAGTAAAGAGGTATCTATTTGCAGTAGTGTGAAGGGAGGGCTTCTGTGAGCATGACTTTTAAAAGATTAAAAATTCTCCTGTGTCTGTAAAGCCTGTTACTGTGCGGTGCTGAATCCAGCAGAAGGTAACATAATAAAGCAAGAATTTTATACTTCCTTTAACAATATACTTTTTTTTTTCTTTTTCATTTGCAAGAATGATGTATATAGGTGAGCAAAGGAGATTTGTCTGGTGAGCTTAATGGGCAATATGTTACTTTTTTGCAATAGTACTTCTGTACCATATGGCACATGCAAGTGCTAGAGTCTCTTCAGGTGGAGGTTTTTGATAGTTCCATGGATCAGAACTGTCAGAAACTCTCAAGCATTTTTTGACCTGCAGTAAATATAGCCAGTGACACTGTTCTACTATTTTTTATTAAGATGCTATGATGTTAATGGGATATAAATTTAGTCTGCATAGGTCTGGGGTAAATGCCTTCAGAAATTGTAATGGACAAGCATACACATTCCAAGCAGGCAGGCACATGTCAGCATAATGAGCGCTTGCCAAAAAGCAGTGTCCTCTGATGTCCTGAAATTCTAACACATGGTAGAGCCAGTGCAGTTACACAGAGAGAGTTCCCGTTCAAGCATGCAACCACCCAGGTTTCCAGCTGTGGGTTGTGTGAATGAATATTTCTAGAGGCGGAAAATGATTGCAAGCAAAAGTGTAAGAGGTGTGACCAGATTAATGAACTGCTCTGATTGATGGCTGAGCTGCAGGAAGAAGTGGGCAAACTTAGAACTGTTCGAGAGTTTGAGAGGGATTTTGATCAATGGAGCTGTACCATGCCATCTATGATGTATGGATGCCAATTCAGCATGACCAATGCAGATGTTGGCCCTGGATCTGGTTTGTGCCAGAAGGAAGGAAACGTAACATGACAAGGGATAAGGAGGGGTGGAAAAAAGTTATAGCATGGACTGGTAATAGAAACCCCTTCTCTAAGATAGCCTTACAAAATAGGTATGAGGCCCTGGGTGCAGTAGATTAAACACATATGAACTTGTGCAGGCAATCTTGCAAATGTCAGAAAGATCAACCCCTCACAACAAAACCTGCATTAAAACCAGTGCCAAGAAGAAACAATGGTGAGTTATGGTCTTTGGTGATTCTCTCCTATGTGGAAAAGAAGCGCCCCTTTGCACCCCTCTTTTCAGGAAAGTTTGCTTCCTCCCTAGGACCCAAATTAGGAATAGCGCCACAAGACTGAAAAGCCTAGTGCAACCTTCAGACTACTATCAAATCCTGCTCTTTTATGTGGGTGCTAGTGATGTGGCAACAAAAAGTTGTCCAACTGTGAGATGAGCTGACTCACGGTGCCCTGGGTGAAGAACTGGCTGAACAGCAGGGCTCAGAGGGTTGTAGTGAATGGGGCTACATTTGTCTGGCAACCAGTGACCAGTGCTGTTCCTCAGGGTTCCATTCTAGGGACAGTTCTGTTCAATATATTTATCAATTATCTGGATGCAGGAGTTGAATGCACCATTAGCAAGTTTGCTGATGATACCAAACTGGAGGGGTGCTGTTGACTCTCTTGAGGGACAGAATGCCTTGCTGAGGGATCTAGACAGGCTGAAGCATTACATTATGATTAATGGGATGAAATTTAACAAATGACAAATACTGGATTCTGCACCTAGGGTGGAGTAATGCTGGACACATGTATAAGTTGGTATCATCTGCAAACTTTCTGAGGGTGCACTGAATCCAACTTTCTATGCCACTGATGAAGATACTAAACAGTATTGGTCCCAATACAGTGCCCTTAAGGGATACCATTTGTGTCTTATCTTCATCCAAACACTGAGTGGTTGACTACTGCCCTCTGTATATGACCATCCAACCATTTCCTCATCCATTGTCCACCATCCAACAGTCCACTGAACAAAAACATCTGTCTCCAGTTTAAAGAGAAGAATGTTGTGTGCGACTGTGTCAAAAGCCCTACAGAAGTATAAGGAAGACTTAGCACCTAGGAAGCATTTCTTTACTGAGAGGATGGTCAAAGGAAGATCAGGTTTGAGACCAAGGAAACTGAAGGTGTGCAAGTCCATGGGACCTGAACAGATGCATCCATGGGTCCTGAGGGAACTGGTGGATGTAGTTGTCAAACCCTTATCTATCATATTTGAGAAGTTGTGGATATCTGGTGAAGTTCCTGCTGACTGGAAAAGGGGAAATATAACCCCCATTTTTAAAAAGGGAAGAAAGGAAGACCTGGGGAACTACAGGCTAGTCAGTCTCACTTTGGTGCCTGTCAAGATCATGGAGCAGGTCCTCCTGGACTCTGTGATAAGGCATCTGGACAAAAAGGGGGACATGGACAATCACTGTTTTTATTTTGATCACACAGAGTTACCTGTTGTAGTATGACTTAATAAAGACTCAAAGAATAAAATAGCCATATAAATCAAACAGAACTTTTCCTAACTTCAGTGTACTCTCTTTGACCCCACTGGCAGCTTTTTTAATTCTGAGCATTTCCTAACTATAGCATTAGCTTTTATTCTAGGGAATAATATATTAAATAGAAAAGAATTATAGAAGAATTTCTGTACTTCAGCCTTGACAGTAACTCTTTATGTGGTTCTGGGCAAACTAGTTGATGTTCCTATATTAGTTACTTGCAGGAGTACAGTGAAGACTTGAGAACACTGAATGCAAATGCTAATAATGCCCAAAGGTCTTGTAGTTATTGTACATGAACAGGCCTTCATTTAATTTATTGATTTCGTGAAGGCATTAATACTCAGACTTGTGGAACACTGACTTTCAGAGCATTTAGAGCTTTATTATAACGGTAAATTCCAACAAGGCAGAATTTTACAGGTAAGCCTGAGAGCTGCCTTTTCACAGACTTGGTATCAGATCTGTCCAGCCTAGTGTTCATGTTCTACACTCTTTGATCTGCTCATGCACAAAATGTCAGAAAGAATAAGAGCTTGGTTACTTTAATGTATTAGATTTGTTGCTGATAAGTGGCCTTTTACATGTGGACATACACTGGTCAGGATTTCCTAGTATCTTATAATGATTTGGATTTTGCTATCTGGAAGTTAATGGTGAAGTTAAAAATGAGTATTCTATAAGCAAGTAACAACCCATCGTCTGCTCTCTACAGAAAAGCACGTAGGCAGGTTACACTGAAACATAAATTCGAAGGCCCAAAATATCAGTTAACCCTATTCTGATGTGAAGAATGAAAATACTGGATTTCTTAATGATAATTTCTTTTTCTCTAAAATCCTTATGAGCAGAGAGAGTATGGATTCCACACTGAATATAGATAAAAAACTCACAAATAAATCTCAGGTATCAGAGCAAGGCTGATGCTGGTAACTGGAGCTGGCCATGAGTCCATGAGTCCCACCATCACTAGATAAGGTGATGATGATGAGGAAGGTCAGGCACAGCAAGGCGCAAGCACTAGCGGAGCATAGCAAGGAGGCAGGGTAAGGGCCTGAGCTTAAAAAAGCCAGCTGGGGAAAGCCCTAAGTGTTGCTTCTCATGGCTTGTTTCCCAGCAGTGTGGTTCAGCTGCACCATGTCAGAGCTGACCTTGAAAACAGGTAAGCAAAGCCCTGGCAAGGGGAATCCCTTGCAGAGCAGGATCACAGATAGACTGTTACAGCCTGGTCAGGCAGTCACAGCGTGTTGGTGCATTCAAGACTCTGATATCATTGCAGTATACATTTTCATAGAAGACTGGAGGACTCTGTAGAACAAAATACCATTATTTCAGATCTGATTTCCATAGAATGAATAAATATTTATTAGTAACGAATATATATGTAAATGTATATGTTTTTATGTAATCAAAAGGAGCTCAGAAGATTTTTATTCTAATATTGAGACAAAAAATGATAATTGAACAAATAGTCATATCTGAACAGTTTAATTTTTAAATTTCATCCCTTTTTGCCCCTGATTACATCAACAGTACAAACAGAAACAATTTTTCTCTAGTGCCATAATGGTGGGATAAAGCTAAGGGCACACCAGCTACAGGGCAGAGTTGAAGGATGCCTGTCAGAGAGGGACTTTCTACAAGTGCATGTAGTGATAGGGCAAGGGGTAATGGGTTTAAAGTTAAACAGGGGAAGTTCAGGTTAGATATAAAGAAGAAGTTCTTTACTGTAAGGGTGGTGAGGCACTGGAACAAGCTGCCCAAGGAAGCTATGAATGCTCCATCCCTGGCAGTATTCAAGGCCAGGTTGGACAGGGCCTTGAGCAAACATGCAGGGGGATTTGAAATAGATGATCTTAAGGTCCTTTCCAACCCTAACCATTCTGTGATTCTATAATAGATAATTACTATTCAAAGATACCAATACAATATTAATCTGGCTTCTCTACTATGAATCTTGAGCCTCTATTAAAATTTGATAAAGTTTTTCTTGTAGCAGCAATTCTAGACATTTAAATAATTATATACCATATTATTAAAACTCTATTCTGAAAACCAGAACAATTCATGTCACATGGGAGCCTTCTGATATAAAACCCTCACTTTCCTCTTTCACAGTGTCAATGTTCTTTTACATTTCAGAAGTATCTGTGTTTCTCCAGGATTGCAGTCCGGCCTTAACTGAAGGAAATTCACATCTTTTCTAACATGGACATAAGATAAATGGTATCATGCTTCTTTGTGGAAACATTTACATTCAGGACTACAAAGTACACCTTTTAACACATTCACAAATGAGAGAAATGAGAGAAAAAGAGAGAAAATTCCTTTGAGTGTTGAGTTGTTGGTAAGTAGAGATTTTGGTTAGGTTTTTGTTTTGTTTTGTTTTTTTTGTTTTGTTTTGTTTTTTGGTAAAACGTACCAACAAAGCTACATTACAATAAAGTAATGTATACAGTTGCTTGATTTAAACCAAATGTCGTGGTTTAAGTCCAGTCAGCCACTCAGCTTGCTCGCTCACTCCTCCCCCGCCCAGCTCCCGGAGGGATGAGGAGGAGAATAGAAAGAATGTAACTCCCATGAGTTAAGAGCCATCCAGTAGCTAAGGTATAACACAAACCACTACTGCTGTCACCAATAATAATAATGATAAGGGAAATAGCAAGGGAAGAGAATACAACACCTCACCACCCACCAACCGATACCCAGCCTGATCGAGCAGTGATCTAACCCTTCCGGGTAACTGCCCCCAGTTTATATAGTGGGCATGATGTGCTGCGGTATGGAATACCTCTTTGGTTAGTTTGGGTCAGGTGTCCTGTCTCTGCTTCCTCCTGGCTTCCCTTCCTCCCTGGCAGAGCATGAGACTCAGAAAGTCCTTGGTCAGAGTAAACATTACTAAGCAGCAACTGAAAACATCGGTGTTATCAGCTCTGTTCCCAGGCCGAAAGTCAAAAACACAGCACTGCACCAGCTACTAAGAAGGAGAAAAATGACTGCTACAGCTGAACCCAGGACACCAAAATAAACCATCACCTCCACCAGCACCTGGTGAACCAATTAGGTGTTACATTGTGGTGTAATATCATCATAGTTTTGATTTTTCTTGGCTCACATGCTGTTACATTCCTAACCCTACTTCAATATTATATAAGGCCAAAAGATCCACTAACTTGGACAGAAAAAATGTCAGGTCTCTACACATGCCTTGTGTGGCTAAGATGAAAAACACTGTGTTGGAATCTGTGAGAGATGATTCTTTTGATATTGCAGAGTCCTTCAAACATCAGTATCAGATAAGTTGAGCAGCAGTCTCATTTCAAAAAGGCACAGCAAAAGATTAATATTATAAAGAAGGTTACCAGTAACAATTTACTGTACATAATTCCTAACACATTTCACAATCTTAACCCTGAGACATGACACTTGATGCAGTGTCAGATGCCACAGTGAGAAAAAGAGTCCCTCACAGAAAGCCTCAGGCTACTTACTAGTAATTGGTCTCATGAACATTTAGAAAGCGATGAAATCATTCTGTCCATTTATATTTGAAATGACTGTGTCAAAAAGCATATAGGCCTACTAGACAGCATACTGCCATGTCAGACATTCCATTTATATTTGGAAAATTGTCTACATAATCTAAAATGCTATGTTCAAAATCTTATTAATAGGCAAAGAAGCAGCACAGCTTACATGTACCTATAGCCAAAAATGCATTGTCAATATAAGTGAAATCATAAGAACTTCATAATTATTAGTCCAAGTCTAATTGCTGCAGAAAAAAGAAGGAGCAGTGATGCAGTTAGAATTGTTGTATACACACATTATTTTCTACCCTACTTTCCCAGTGTTACACTCTTCATTCTAGTCACAGAGTTGTTAAGATTGGTGGTTGGATTGGTAGTAGTGTGGTGTTATGAAGAGTCGTCAGCACCCGAAGTCTTTTGACAAGAGAAATATGATTGTTGTGTTAGTGGTTTCTTCTTCCTCACTTTGGGCTCCATTTGGGGTAATTTAAAATATTTGCTAACACATTTTACACCTTTCTCTTTCTTCACTGGTCTGCATATCTGTGTTACATATGGTGTATTATATGTGGTACCTTTTGTATACTTGGCTTTGTTCTTTTTGAACCCCGAAGATCAGTTTTGTTCAGCTCCAGGTTTGTATTGCAGTAACTGACCATGGATGAGTTGTTTATAGCTGTGGGGTCTCCAGTGCCAACCATGTGCCAATCTCATGCCTTATTCCCTGTGCACATATATGAGGACATACCCCCATTCTCCTTTACACTGCTTCCCAAGTCCTTGCTTTTCAAGACCTCTGCTATCGTACCAGGCTTGTACTTCTCTACGTTACGTCATTATGTTGGAATCACAAATATCTCATTCTTCACAGAATTATTGGCTTCTACTGAGATACATATATACATAGATAGATAGATGGATAGATAGATAAAACTAGTTTTATACCATACAATATAATACCAATTTTTTACCATACAAACATAATGATCTTTTTTTTCTAAGGTACATTTTTATTGACTTATATTGGAGCTTTTAAAATATTATAATTACGAAAACATTGAAGAGAGATTCTCTGTCAATTTTGTCAGTCCTTTGAATTATGCTGTTCACTTTGAGTGTATCAGTCTTCTAGTATGATTTTGGTTATTAATGTATTAACTTCTGAATATATGATTACTCTTGACAGACTAATATGTTTCCTCTTTCTTCTTTCAATATAGAGAAATTTAAAAATAAAATACAAATAAATTGTAGTCCAAATAGATTCTTCTCAAGTGTATGGTCAACAGATTCCTTTATTTACAATGAGATACCTATGTACTTTTATACCTGGTGTGGGCACCCCCATCACTATCCCTTGGATTGTGATCTAACGGACTGTTATTCAGATTCATTAATCAATATTGTTCAAGTAGCTGAAGAAATTACCTCCCCAAAAGGCTTTCTTGCCTACCACGTTACCCTTCTCACAGATTTTCATTTTTATGCTATTGGTTATGGAATAGAAGAAGTGCACATATATTTAAATAATATATGGTGTGCTAAAATTTAGATGAAATTGGAAACAAGGAACATTAATAATCCAAATCTAAATTTGTTGCAAACTGGGAACAGACATTATTTTGTTCATGTTTTCTTTATAAAAGGAGGTAGTGCCATAGAAGATCTTGGGATACATTGTTGGGCATAAGAACTTTTTCAGCCTTATAAACTAAATTTGCCTAATGTCACATCTTTTACTCTTCTTCATCTGCAAAAATAGTCATGATTTCTAATAACATATTAAGCTGATATATTCTTAGCTGTATAAGCTTTTATCACAGAAAGAAAAGCTTGAGTGTGCTACCACTTGCAGACAAACTGATCAATTTGTTTACTTTCTAAATAATTCATGTGCCTGTGTCTGTGCATAATACAGTTGAAAGCACTTTTATTTCTCATTACCAGGCAAAGTATAACTTCAAACAGAAAATATTTGACATTATCATTCCATTGTCTTTCTTAAAATGTGCTCATTTCTCATGTTCAGATTCCTCACTCAAACCACAAGAAATAAAATTATTTCCCACTTGTTTGTTACGTAATCCAGACTATATTTTAGATGCTGATGATTTAGCTACATGGATTTTCTTCCTCAGAACTTCATGAAACCCAGCTGGTTGTATTACTCTACAGGTGATGATAGTGCAGGTTTTATATTTGCACCTTATTGATAAGATAATGTTTTGTAGAACAAAACTAGGTAGAATATTTAAAAAAACTTTTTAATGTTTTTTCCTATGCAGATCCAAACCAGGCATCCAAAACATGTTAATTTGGAAATATATAAGAAATTTATCTGAGTATTGCTAAATTAGAGGTTATAAGAACCTGAAATAAACCCACATATTTTTTGCACTTACATTTAGCCACCAAATTTTAAGCAAAAGCCTGATGGAATCAGTCATCTGTTGCATTCTTTTACATAGCCAATGGAGAAGAATTAGCAACTCCAAGATCTGATGCAGATTTCAGGTGAGCAGAACTGTCTTTTGGAAGACTCCTGCTCTCCTTTGGCATAATAAATTTCCTAGGAGCTTTTCTGATGCAGATACATTGGTGAGACCAACTTGGCGCAAAGATGTCAAGTAATGCATTAAAAAAATATTTTTATTACTTTTAAGGTTACTGTGTAGTAGAATTGTCTGATCAACAGATGATAGAACATAGACAGATGGTAAGAACATGAAGTAGTAAAGTATTCTTTGGGTAAATATTTGTGTGTTTATTCCTATACTTTGAAGAAGATAGACAATATACTTTGAAGAAGATAGACAATGTTACTATAATACACTAACTCTAGAAGACTTAAGACATCAAAAATATTTTGTACTACAATGAAAATAGACACATCATCCAAAATGTAAATTTACTTTAAGAATGAAACTCCTAACTATGAAGTTATGCAGTAGACTGTTCTTGTCAAAAACTTATAACACCCTTTCATATTAAATATGTGTAGCTGTTAAATACATCATCTATCTGCTAACTATGGATAGGGTCATAACGTGCTAACTTACTCAGACTTTTCTGTCAAAAATCCAAAGATGACAAAAGTTATGAGATAAATTAAAAGATGATAAATAACAGAAAATAAAATGCTGCTTTTTTTCTGACTGGAATCTTATGAACTGGCTGAGAAGGCCAAATCAAGCACATGTGAGGTACAGATTGAATTATAAGGAAATGTAGTTCTGTTATCCACAAAAGCTTCATGAAATATTTATTCTGGGACATATAATACAAAGTAAATTTTCTCCTTAGGAGTTTTAGAAATAAATTATGTTTATAACCTCTATAATCAAGACTAAAAATGCCATGATAAACTTATACTATTTTTTAAAACTTTAATCCATTACAGTACTGTTTTGATGCCTTAGGCTATCTTGGCATTGTGCTTAAACCACTTCTTTTTAATTGGTTAGAGTTGTTGATGTCATTTTCTAAATGGTAGGAACTAGGAATATGTACTGCTCTTGTTTAACTGTTTTTCTTCATGATAATGGGCAGACATTAATAATGACTGTTACTTGTATTCAGCAACATCTGCTTTCATTTTTATTCCTTGCAGGAAAATAAATCCAATATTTAGACTGTTGCATTCCTCTTGTGATTACTATTTGCTCTGGAGACCAGAAGAGGAGTTTGTCATTTCCTTTCTGGTTAGTGTTCACTATTATCTGCCATTAAGCTCCTTCTGTTATAATATTTGCAGGTAGAAATGAAATGTCAAATGAGCTTTATTTCTTTTTTTTTTTTTCCTTTCTGCAGCTTGATATGTTACAAAACATTTGTAAAGGGTCCTGTGTTTTGTATCTCACCGTAAAAGTCAATAAAGTTCTCTACAGAAAATTAAATTGCAAATAATTTTATTAAAGTAATTACTGCATTCAAGAGGAAATTCTGAGCAAATCTGACTGTCTGACTGTCTGCTTGCTCATAAACCCTATATCTTTGGTGAGAAAAACTCCATAAATTAGCTTCAGGTATCTAAAACTTAAATGTGTAGGTTTAACCCAGTCATTCTAGATGTCTTTATATTTGGTCAGAAGAAGGAACCACCACAGAACCTTCTCTCATTTAAGAAATGTGAGTCCTTTGGCTACAGAGCCTTCAGAGACTATAAAGCTAGATTACAGCTATAACTTTCTGGGCATTTAAATCAGGTCCAGTTCTGTTTTATTCATGTTGGTAAAATATATCTTTCACCTAAAAGCAGTGACTATGAAACATGAAGGTAGGATTCCATCAATTAGGTATCCCCCATGGAGTTCAGTCATTCTTCCAGGAATGTGTGGGTCTGTAATAAATACTATGTTGATTTCAGCAGATCAGGATAGTCACAGTAGGACACCTGAGATGATGGTACACGCCATCCAGCCTAATATAGGGCATCTTTGCATGTACGTATGAAGTGAATATCTTGAATACTAATGGTGTAAAAGAAAGCATATTGGGTAGCTTCTTTTTCTGAGAGACTTTAATTATGACAGTTGTCCTTTTGATCAACAGGGTTTTTTCTCAATGTCTTTTAAACTGCAAAATTATTCCTATAAGACTAGAGATCTTAACCCACAGCCATGATCGCACAGTTTCAGGAACAGTGGCTGCCAGGAACTAAAGATTATCTTATTTGCCATAGGCATTTGATATAACTGTTTATTCAATGTTTTTGTTGCTGATTGAAGTTAGGGAAGTCAGAGCTGAATAATAAAATATTTTCTCACTTTGTCTGTGTGTGTACAAAAACATTATTTTCCTTGTGCAATTTATGGCATGAGTGTCAGGCACTGTGCTGAGGTGTGAATTTCACCACTGCAGGGTAAAGCTGGCTGAACAATCATCTAACCAGTAAACTCTTGCACACATACTGTCACCACCACAAGTTAAATAAAAATGCTCAAAAAATGTCTTGATAGACTGGATGGGGTATATGGAAGTGTCTAGCATTTCATTACAAAATTAGATGCTATAGAATTTCAGAAAATAATATAGTTAAGATACATTAATTAGAAAACATATAGTAAATATTTAGGCCAAATGTGCTAAACTTTTACAGAGGTGCTCCTTTATAGGAATTAAATTAGCTCCCATTCACTGTATTTTTAATTTCTGGGACTGACTAGTGAATACAGTGCAATGAAGTAAATTCATTCCCAGAACTGACTTCTTTGTTAGTGTTTTGGTTCAAAACAAGTGTGAATTTGAAGTGAATCTTCCAATTGTCACCATTTACCATTTTTTGATTAAATTTACTGAATAATTTTGCTCCCACAAAATAGATTCCTGTGAGGGGAAGATAAATCAGAAGTCACCTTTTATGACCAAACTAACAGACTTTAGCTTCTTGTTGGAAAACAAAGCTCTGAACCTTCAGACAGCTTTATATTACATGTGTGGTGGGGAAGTTCAGTAAATGGAATCAGACTAAATATAGTCAGAATAAAAGCTTTGAACCTCAATAGTGTACGTGAAGCATCCCCAGCATGGATTGCTTTCATCTGCTGCTTCTCCTCTATTCTCTCTGAATGCCTTGATAGTACAGATAGAGCCAGTGAGAATCAGTCACCTGATGCTGAATGTGGTTTAACTTATGTATGCTTTTGCTAATTTGATTGAACTGCTCTAAATTGTGGTTGTTTGGGGGGGGGGGGTTGTGGTTCTGTTTTTTCTTTGGGTGTTTTGGTTTGGTTTTGTTTGTTTGTTTGTTTTGTTTTGGATTTTTTTTTTTCATTTTTTGTTGGTTGTTTTTGTTTGGTGCGTTTTGGG
>JANHGB010057122.1:9223-38911 GCA_026283785.1 Coracopsis vasa
CACTGCAGGTCCTGAATATCCAGATGTCCAGATCTGTGCTTTGACTGTCTTTATAGCTTATGTGTATTTGTGCATTTTTCACCCTGCTTAGACCTGAAGGCGGAGTAAAGGGTGTGCTCATGTCTGTCATTCCTGAGCGTGGGGCTCTACCTGGATGACACAGAGCAGAAGCACACCTCTGCCTTGCAATCTGGCTGTAGTACAGGCATCATCTCAGAAGAAAATGTAATATATTCACCATGAACAAATACTGTTCAGTGAAACTTCGTCTGAACTCACCAATTTGTTTTACTTTTCCTCTTGACAAACACTTATTCAGATGGGAGGAGAAAAGGAAAAAAAAAAAATTACTCGGTTCTGTTCCTCTAAAACTAATATTTCTTGTAAAGGAGATTTGCAGTTGGACACCACAAATAGAAGACTAAGCAACTTACTAATGATCCTTCAGGAGATTTTGAAAGCATATTTTTTTGACGGACTCATCCAGTCTTTCCTGAAACACCGTAAGGGTAACAATACTATATGCTAAAGTCAGAAATACTTCATCTTTTCAAAATCTTGAGAGGTGTTGAATAAATGAAGGTGGAGTGGGTTTTACTCAGAGCGCAAGGAAGTTTGTTAAGTTTTACACACTCCCACCTACCTACCATAGAAAGCAGATCATGTTAGGCTCCAAAACAGAGCTGAATGTGAAAAAAATGACAGTAAAGTAAGACTTTTTTTTTTTTTTAACCAGATTTATTGTGTCTTACTGATATCCTGATCAACTTTCTAGTATAGGAAGTTAAACTGTCAGACCTGCAGGCTTACTGTAGATGCTGGACAGTGCATGAACTCCAGCAATACCTGACTCTGCAGGTCAGACTTAATGCACTCAGCCGTATATTTGCAGAAGCTTTATCAACAGACCAAAAAATATTATTTCCTTTATAGATTTACTGCACAAAATATTGCATGATAGCACCATTAAATAGTATTTGCATCTTCATCTTTAGCTCTCCAAATTTTGGTGCTGAATTTAAAAAGCCAATCTCCCTACATACCTTGTGAGATAAGTAAAAGAAGCTCCTCCAGAGGTGGAGAGCTGGCTTCATCTCTAACTGTCCTCTGCAGCAATTAATTCACTTTTAGAGAAAGGCAAGGAAATCAGCCTCATAACAGAGCCACCCAGATGCCTAAACAGCACAGATGCCACCTTTTCCCATAGAAGGATAATTTTTCATTAACGTTATTTTCTATTGATGTTGAGTTTGACTAATCTATCAAAAATGTAGTTTAGAACACACTGTTCAACAGAAATTTCAGTATCAAGACACTGTTGGTAAGTAGTTACATTTGAATATGTGTTCTTACTGCTGGAAACTTGGTAGATACTATCACCATAGAAAAGTACGATAATTATGCATGACTATTAAATATGTGCACCAATTAAAACCAAATAACCCCAAGAACACAATGCTTTCAAATCAATATTCTCAGTCATTTTTTTCCCAATAAAAATCTTGCAGCTGATCACGTTATGTCACTCAAATTGTATTAATGAAAACTGAGAGGCCAGGAGATACCAAATGAATGGTTATGTCACCTCTGATCAAATGATCAGTAAAGAAGAGGCTTCCCAAACTTAATTGAGATACATCCCTTCTCTTTCCCCTGATTTGAATAGCAGTAAGGAAGCAGTAGCGTAATGCTGCCACCCACTGCCCCACTTCACACAGGTGAAATCATAAGGGTAGATGAACATTCAGGTGTAATCAAGTCTTTGCAGGTATAGTTGTGACATCTTCATAAAACTTTGAAAGCTTCTCAGGGTAAGTTGGGCAGGTTTACTTTGGTTTTGAATCAGATGGAGTATGATCTTCAGCTGCTGCAGAAAATTGGCTCTGAGCATTACAGTACCTTTATGTGTTGGGTTTTGCTTACCCGCTTTTAGATGTGAGCATCTTCCTCCACAGCTAAACACAGCAGTGCTTTGCTGCAGAGAAATTCATCCTCTGAGCTATCTCCAAACAACATGCAGTCTCCTTGACAAGCATCCACCTTATCTAGCATAAGTAGACGAGGAAAGCTGCTGGTATAAGGTTACAATGCATGCGATAACTAGCAACATTTCAGTGAAACTGGAATACTACTCCAAACTTTTCATTCCACCTTTCTGAATCACCACATTTGCATAATTTATGTTTGTTTGAAGGAAACTTTTGCATTTCTCTTACTGAAATGACACTGCTTTCACTTTTCTGATGCAGGAATAATTAAAGCTCTGATCATATAGGGTCATGAATTTATTTGGGGTTTTTTTGTTGTTTATTTTTTTGTTACTTGGAAAAAAGCCTAGAACCACTTTAAGCTCCAAACGATAACATTGGTTTTACTTACCATGTTTGTGTGTAGTTCTAAATCATACATTCATTTCTTTTTTAAATTTCAGTCTGATTTGAAACCCTCAGTCTCGAGAGCCAATTGAAAATCTTGCTGATCATATTTTCCCCCAGTTCCTGAACACCTTCAATCACTACTGGCATTCAAAGTACATGAGGCACAGGACATGAGGTGCTGCAGTGTCAAGATATTAGAAATTACTGCAAGGTCTTCTCATTTGAGCTCACACCACCATGCCCACTTCTGGACCTCTTGGTATTTATAAATAATAAAGAGGAAATTACTAAGTTTGCTCTCAAATACTCAGAAAATTACTAAGCAGTGCTTTCAGTCATGTAAAATTAATTCATAGGCTTGGTACCTGGTGTTACTTTGCTATAAGAAATTGCATTGTATCTCACATGCATTGAATACAGGATTTAGGAAAAAAAAGAAATCAATAAAAGAAATTAAATATAGCCAGCATCCCTCAAACAATAAAAATCAATGCAATGTTATCAGGTACCTACGAAGCAGGTTTATTTTCAGCATTAATCTGGATAGTAGTTTCGTGGTAATTGATTTTTTTATACTTAAGCTGTCAAAAACTATAATAAGCAATGATTACTTGTTGTTTTCCAAATTCATAAAAATAATGATTCTATGGGGATTGTAGGTTATTTTCTTTTTTGGGGGGCGTGGGGGAAGGTTCCCTGTCTTTCTCTGGCACAGAATTAGTTTTGCCACTGAAACAATTGCTAATTTTTACATAGTGATGACAAAATTGAAAAATAAATATTCATTACGCCTTAAATGGAATACTTTACAAGTATAGTGAATTTCTGTTTGTCAGTAAAAATAAAGCAACCATATCTTCATTATTTTGATTGGTAAACAGTGTTGCAACTGTTATGTGTGGCTGCACTAAAGGGTGCATTAAATACTAAATATAACATTTTCATTACATGGAAAGGGATATATTCCCAAAAAATGAAGGTAAAACAGGCTATACTTTGTTCACCTATTTTGGCCAAACATTATTTATGTTGCAGGAAAACAGAGCATGTCTTTTTCTTCCTTATTTAATATATTTAAGGATGAAGGAAGGAAGGCGGGATAAATCTGTAAATAACCTAATTGCATGCAATCTAGAAATAGAAAAGTTAAATACTATATAAGATGTAAATTAACAGAAGGTTATTGCAAAAGGAAGACATACCACCCTGTTTCAGGGATTAACTTCTGTTTTCAGTAGGTCAGTAGAGGGAAAATAAAAATAAATAAAAATTACCACCTCCACTCCACCCCCCCCCCCAATATTTCTGTAAAAATTCTAAGACTTCTTGGTAAATTTTCTTAGTTATTTTATAAAAACCTTACCACTTATAGCATGTACTTAGAGGAAGAATATTATCTGGAGAGCAACGAACAAATAAAACAATCTTCTACTATTTTGGGTTACTCTGACAAGCTACAAGTGAAATTCCTCTCAGTTCCCCAAGACAAATCAGAGCAGTAACAGGCATACTTATGCCAGGCAATTTGTAACTACGTAAGAGGTTTATTAACACAAACTTGCTTTCCATAAATAGCGGTGGCAGCTGTAGCAGCAGCCAAGTTTGAGCTGACAAAGCTAGCATAACAGATAGGCACACACCCCTTCACTAGCGTCAGTATTGGCAACACTGTACACAGTATCCAATTGCATTTAGCACGAGAGTGGCATGAGTCTAGCCAGCCTAGAAAATTATATGTCATTAATATTGATGTGGAGCTCTGCCCCAGAAAAAAACAAGGACAGACACAAAATTCTTTAGTAAGCAATGTATTTTGCTTGTTATGATCTGTGGAATGATACTACAGACTATCTTGTATTATTGGAAAGGGCTAGCAGGTACAGAAGTCAGATATGAGGTTTTAGACTCCGTCTCTCTACCCAACTGTGAAACACTCTTTAGTATGTTTAAATCATTGTCCAGTCTTGTTTTAAATGTCTCAAGCTTTGCAATTTTCAAGACTTGCTATGGAAAAATATTCCACATTCACTCCCACTTTCTCTTCTGACATGGAGCTTAAATCTTCCCTTTTTTTTTAAATTTCAAGAGTAATTTTTTATCCTTTCCCCTGATTATAGACTTATGCTAATATCAGCGTTTTTCTTGTTTCTCCTAGCACAGAATTTCTATGATGATCATCCTCATTTAGGTTTGTGAGTCAATTTGTATTTTTGAATAAATTTTTGATCCCATCTACTTTAAAGATACTTACACTCTCACCTTCCTCCTCACTGTTGCTGAGGAACAGTATTTCCTTTCCTACCACTGTATTTTAATGTTTTCTATTCCCTGACAGTTTTTTACTTATTTTTCAACTGTCATGATAATTCATTACTATCCTACTGACAAAAAGATGTCAAAGACTCAGTCAACACTGCAAGCCAAAGGTATGGGGAAGATTATAAACCTTTGTAAATAGCCCAGCCAAATAACCAATACAAATTACTGTTAACGTATTAAAATATAACACTGACAGTATCTGAACATTCACACATTCTTAAAAGAGCCCAGGACCTTTATTTACCACAAACTTTTTCACTTTTCCTTCTTTATTCTTTATTTTTCTTCTTCTTTTCCCCTCTCTGATGTACAGACAATTGTATTTTGATAGCACAAGTTAAAAACTACAGGATTTCTCTTTGAACAGGTTACATTTTTGGGGGGTGAGATGGGAATGTTTTATGTTTCTCTTTTGACATTGTCCTGTTTCTGTGTATTCTTCATGCTAGACATTGGTATCATTATTGCACTATACTCAGATACCTGCCCATAGAAAGAGTAGTGAGAAATATTTTTCATGCTGTCTTATTATATACAATATAATAATATATACCGGTAGTGGAGGAGATTATTAATCTCAATGGTTTTCAAACTATAAAGAAAGAAATCACAAAATGTAGAATCACTCCTTACATAAAAAGCGTAGATTGTCACTTGCAGATGTATAAACTTTGCCAGAAACTGCCAAAAAATCTGAAAGGTCTTGCAAAAACTTCTTAATTTATTAGTCAGCATCCAACAGCATGGATAGATGTTGAGTAATATGGGTCTATGGCCCATATGTGTAAAAAATAAATAAAAAAAATTAAAAAAAAAACCAGCACTTTAAGGAATTCTTCTACATTTCTATTTTCATAGTTATCTGTCACCGTGATGTCTTAGGACCCCAACTGTTTGCAAAGCTTCATTGTGATAGGCACTTTTTACGTGCAAGCTACAATAAGAGGCAGTCTTGGTTCTGAAGAAAAGTCAGAATGAAGGTGTGTTGCAATGCCACCTTCTGAAAATTCTGCACTAGGAGTGAGTAACATGAGCTGTAAGTTTCTTTCAGATCTTCCAAGGAATTAGAATATGGAAACAAAATTGTTTAGTGTTTAAGAGAAGTGAAATCTCCATAAAAATCCAATATCATCTCACTTCCCATTGCTTAAAAGAATAGCTCTTACGATGAAGAGGAAATACTTTCCCAACAGAGGGGGACCACTTATCAAGTACACTGAATATTTTCTTTAAATACTTGCAAGTCTAAAAGGTTAAGTGACAAGGTTAAGTGTCTAGTTTTACACTCTTTTTGTTCTTAGGTTTTCCTTAATGATAGGATTAAATATGGTTTCCAGCTAGAAACAGTTGGTTGTCATTCCCTGTAGGTTAGTCTCTATATTTTGTGCTTATCACAGACAAAGAGGAAATAACTTTCTCAGTCTTTGAAAGTCTCTTAAAATGCACACACTTTGGGGAAATCATATTTTCTTGAAGGAAATGAGGCATGACCAATCACACAAAACGTGAGAAAATCCCTTGATAGGTGACCTTTGCCACGTGTAAAAGAAGCTGTTCAGTGGCTGAGGTTTCATGGATTTCATGCATGAAAATCAGATTTTCTGGCCACCAGTGCTGTTCAGTAAATAAATAATCCATCATTGTGTCAAACAGTAGAAACATGAAGATGCTGGCATTGCTAACTGAATAGAGGTTTTTAGTTAGCAACTTATGCAAACCCATGTTTTGTCTTCAGGAGCTGTGCATGTCTTTTTTGCAATGTTTAGTTTTCATTACTTGAACTTAGGTTGTTCATGTTTGGGATAACTGTGAGTTAAGTCTATGGTAGGGACTATATCACTGATTTGACTGTATATACCCAGATGCACACATCATATATAGATATACAATACTATCATACAATACACTCGAGGACGGTTTTTTGAGCCTTTCACAGATGAAAAAATCCTTCTGCACTATACTGTTTTAGAAAAATTCTAGATACTTTCACAAAGTATTTTAGATGTACAGAGAACCACATATTCAACACAAACTCATTTAGCTCTTTTACCTCAGTGTGAGATGTAAAATATTATATTCTCATCTGTATTTTATAGTCCCTGATCAGAACTTTTATTTGTTAATCAAGCATTTTTCTCACATATATGTAGAAAATACATTTTCATGTTGTCCCTATGTCCCTAGCCAAATCTTGCACTTTTTTCTTTTTTATTGCTTTTTTTGAGGGGTTGTTGGGTTTTGTTTTGGTTTTGGTTTTTTGTTGTTTGGGTTTTTTTTTGAAGGGGTGTTGCTTTGGGGTTTTGTGTGGTGGTGTTTTGTTGTTTTGGGTTTTTTTTGAGGGGGGGCAAAGGAGTGGAAAACTGGATATCTAGCATGAAATGTCTGCACAAAAGGATTTTAAAACTCATTATATAGTTGTCTCTTTCTTCTCCTTTAGACAGGAAATTATCTGCATCAACTTTAATTTTATTTATCTACGAAGTATTTAATCACTTGAAGTATTTAGTCTCATATCTAGAATTCTAACTTTTTAGTTTATTGTGCACAGTTTTATTTGCCACTGTTATAAAACCAAGAAATAGTAATTCTAATAAACCAATTTTTTTTTAGCTCCTTAAAACTCATCACTGTAATAAACAGCTCACTTTCTCCTATTCACCTTCTGGTTTCTCTGGAAAAAGAGGTGTCATAAGTTGTTCAATCCACCATGTTACTGACACTTACTGTTTGGTTTTCAGCTCCTTACTATTTCACTGCTGATATTAAATAAAAAAAAGAAACATTAAAAATATACTTTTATTCTCCTTATTACATGATAAACATCTTTACTACTTCTGTCCTTTTGGTTCTGGGAATAAGAGTTACTTATACAGTTACAGGCTTATTTATCCAGTTTACAGCTCATTTCTACTTATCAAATACTACTGCAGATAGGTTACAGTACTCACTCATTTTAATATGCTACAGCATGAATTCAGTAAGCTTTATCAAAAATATCCAGTGTGATCTACAGTTCAATTAAAATGCATTAATAATATAGTGCCACGTAACCTAATGTAAAATAAGTTAAAATAATGCTGTTGGGTATTTTTCTTAGAGAAAATTCCTTTTTTTTTTTTTTTTCCAGAGTTATATAATTTCCTGCATCTTATTTAAAATCCACACTACTTTAGCTCTTGAATATGAAAAATATTATAAAACTTTTCCTTAGTTCATGCCAGACTGGTTAGAAATTGATGGTTGGCTCCCATCTATTGATCAAGTTAACAAATTATCCTGGCAGAAAAAAGATTGGTAAATTTGCTTTTGTAATCTTATATGTGAAACTTTTAAAAAAGTCCTAACCACTCAAATATTTAGTATTTCTATTACTTGCTTGTAATGAGAGATCACACAAGAACAAATGTTAGATTCAACTTGTGCATGTACACACACACACAAATAATGTTTTATTGTGATTTGTTCATGCTAGTATAAGAATAAAAACAAAAGTGCTTCTGATACAGCTGGTATAAGGCAACTGTGTGTTCATGCACAAATATATATATATATAAATTCAGTTGTTCTGATTTATTTTAACTTGGTGATCAGATCAAGACTACGTATTAGCTCATACATGGTTTTTTAGACAAAAATAAACAGAAGTCTTAGAAATCATCTTCATGAAAAAAAAGCCCAAAGAAAAACCAAAACCAAAAACATATCTGTTTGTAGGAAAAAGGTGCAGAAAAAATCCAGAGACATTTAGCTGTAGTCCTATGATCCTAATCTTCTTGTGGAAAAGTCTTGAGTCTTGCACTCTAGCTTGCTTCCTTCCCTGAAAAGGAAATTCCAGGTGATCTGTGCTGGTCACACTTCCTAAATCAAGGCTTTCCGTATGCCTGGGGCTTTAAGTTTGATGAAGAACAATAGACTGTCCACAAGTTTTTCCAGAGTAATCTGTGTTTACAGATTGGACAATAGTATAGAACAAGCATCCCCTTAATCTGGCCTCTCCCTCAGCCCATATTGGATGTGTACTTTCTTCTTTTTCTGTCTCATGACAGTTCTGAAAGACTTCTACAAGCATAGAAGTGAGTGTCTGTTTTCACAGAGGTGACTCAGTATTTCCTAGGCATTCTTTCAGTTCAAAGAAAACATCTGATATACTTTTTCTTTCCTTTGTAATAAAATTCTGAATGGTATTTTATTATTGTTGAGGAAGCTGTTTGATTTTTATTGTGACTGAAAGTAGCGGTGAGCGTGCGTTCCTTGAAAGTAAACAGTGTGACTTCTGTAGGTGGAATAAATGCAAGCAAGTAGAATAAAGCAAACAATAGGAACCAGCTCTTGTCCAAAGGCAGGATCTTGACTTCAAAAGGTGTCACTGCCATAGCATCATGATAAGCCAACCCTTGAAAATTACTTTACTGATATTTTCTTCTATCAGTGAGATTTCTGAGATTTTTCTCTATTCAAATGCGGTATTCCCTCTGTTTTAGAGCAGAATAGAATCTCAGCCTATTCGAAGTTATACAAGAGAAAATAATATAATTCAACAAAGCAGCCATAATTCCTCAAAATTTTGGCAGTAAATGAATAACACTCTATATATGTTGAATTAATTTTTGTGGCATAAAAATATTCTTGAGTGATTATATGAGTGTAATTTGGGTGTATGATTACTTTGACCTAAGTTTAGAGGTCTCAAAGTCTGGTTAAGCCTGGTTAGCTGGTCGTGCTAGACCATCTTTATAAACAGTGGATAAACCCAGGCTTTTAGGAAAAATGTAAGTCTTTTAATGTAGAAAGCTATTTTAGGATTAATATAATTGCATTCTCTTTCTGTTGACTGGAAAGAGAACTCAAGTTTACCATTTTAGAATCTGATGGTAAATTTCAGATAATATAGATTATTCTGAGATGAACCCCACAGAATTTTTAAGATCTTGCCAGAGCCCATCCAAACATGCATACATGTAACTGAGTTGACATGTCATTCTGCATTGCCTTTGAAACCCAGGAAAATAGATACCTCCCAAAAGTAATAAATAATTCACTTCCTAGGTGGACAGACCCTCTCTTTGGAGATGTCTTTCTCACTAGTAGTCATGAAAAAAGAACAGTTTTAAGAAAGATGCTGAAGTTCAGTAAAATTAATCCAGTCCACAGCTGGGCTTTAGCTAAACCCCAGGGTGAAGTGAAATCAGCTGTTTAAACATCCTCTAGAGCCTTATCTTTACATATCAGTGTCAGCAAAGTTCCTGTTGCCATTTCACCAGCAACACCATGGCATCTACCTTGTCTCAAAACCTGCTACTCCTCTCATCAGATACACTCGGCCTGTGCCTTGCTCTGCAAGTACTCACTAACTCAGTGTGGGTTGGTGATGCCTGTGTTTCTGCCACTCTTTTTGAGTCCATACAAAGTAGTGGAAGCTTTTGGAGAGGTGAATCAGTCTTGCACATCCTTCAGTTCCAGCTGAGTCTTCACTCAGCAGTCCTGAAGAAGGTCTCAGTATATAGGCCAGTGGAGGTGGGCGTTGAGAGGCTGCTGCTGACAGAAGCACAGCTAGCTCTGGGACTGCTAGTGCTTCCCTCCCCTTTCCTTCATCTCCTCCAGATCAGGGTGGTTAATTAGTATCCGTATTTCCCCTTTCCTAGCAGAAAGATTGAATCCATTCTCCCCACTTCCTTCCTCTGCCAGTGTATTAAAGAAAGCAAACTGTTGTCAATTGCTTGTGTTTATCTTATTTAGCAAAAAAAGTTTTTAATCTGATTTTAGAAAGTTAATGTACATTTTGGAAATAGAACAAAGCAGCAGCTTTTGATTTAGTTTAATTTCTAACAGAATATTTTCATTTTGGTTGCTAAAAATTTTTAAAAAAGCCAAACAAACCCAACTACTTCTTTCTGCCATACAGCTGCTGAAAATTCTTCAGAAGTTAAAAAACAATAAAAAGTGACTAAAAAGGAAAGGAATTGAGCTGTTCACTCTTACTGCACATACTTTAAAGAATTAACTTGAATTTTCTTGTCAAACTTCCCCCTTCCTTCTTCTTGCACCAAAAAAAAAAAAAAAAATCCTTGCACTCGTGGAAGTAAAAGTATGCAACTTACAAGTGTCAGTATCTGAATGGTGTTGAGTTGCCGTCCTTCACAGGGAACAGTTCATATGCTGTTTCTCCATTTTTGTTAGTTTCAATTTCGAATAGAGCAATGACTATAGCACCAGTTTTAGAATTTACAGCTAAAATTTAAAAAATTCCAATTTAAAATATAAAAAACGTATAGTTCCTTATAGAAATGATAGAGTATAGCTTACTCAAAAGATACATCTATTTCTGTGCTTCTGGTCATATAATTACAGATAAGCTAGTGGTATTCTATTTCTGTATGTGTCAGCTTCATAGGAAGACATGAAAGCAAGGCTTTTGTTATAAATCATCGCAAGATGTCTTGACTTTTACCAATTATAATCAGAAACTCATACATAAAGCAGAAAGAAAGCACTGATGAGCTTTTTATTTAATATTCAATAAGGATTATGAATTTCAATATTCAAATTCAGATTTTTTTATGCAGAAATCAGTTTTGGTTATGTTTTTAATAGATAAAGCAGTCAGTGAAACTAAACCATGGGAGAAAAGACTACTTTTGCTAAACAATTCTGCAAGATAAAAGAATGCTTTGTTTTACCTATTTTGTGTAGATCCAGTTTTGGACCAATGAATGTTTCCTTGAAGCACCTTGTAACAATAATCCAAGATGTTAAGGGAAGAGGCAAAGAAAAAAAAGTTTAATATAAATATTCTTATATGTTTCTTCAGATCCCAGCAGTATAGCTGTAACACTGCAAAGATATGGCATTTTCTGAGCACTTCTACTGCAACTGGATTATAATCCAAGTAAATAAACATTTCTCTCCCAGGAATGTTAGGAGATGAACAATTAGTCACATAACTGCAATTAGATTCCCTTGGAGCAATTCAGAGAGAGGTGCTTCACTAATAAAGCCCTCATTTAAAGGGGAACTTTAAGAATTTCCTGTAGTTTTACTGCATAGGACTGGTGAGAAAGGCCTTGATGAATTCTGTTTAGGCAGGAAATCTCCTTGGTAAATTACTAGGTAAAAGAGTCAGAGGAATCCTGAAGAGTTTTAGAGGCTCTAGATTCAAAACTCAGTCAAATCATGAAGGTGATGTAGCCTCAATGAGTCTGGAAGTATCCTGAATGTAGCTCTGCCTTTCTTCATTCCTTCTTTTTTAGGTGTAGGAAAAAGTGTCAATGTTGCATGTGGTGCTTACATACATGGTGGTGGACTTGGCAGTGTTAAGTCAATGGTTGGACTTGATGATCTTAAAGGTCTTTTCGAACTTAAATGATTCCATGATTTTGTGATCATTCCAAGTGAGATCTGTGTCATTTACCACAATAATGCTAATTTTATATATGGCCTATGCAATCTAGTAAATTTTAAAAACTTGGCTTGGACTATTTCCTCTGTTTCAGAGAGTGCACAGAAGGTGGATTAAGTCATTAGAATTCATTGAGGGAGTTGGTAGTATCATTCTTGTCTCAGAGGATGTGGTAGAACTTTGTTCAGTTTGTTTATTCACAACTTGCACTACAAGCAGACTTCAGTAGGTACACACATAAGATGAAGTAATAAATTTCTACAGAAAATATATATGTCTAAAATATGTTACAGACTAGTTTATGTATTTCTGAAAAGCAAAAAGGGTGGAAAACAGGGAGGAAGTGTGTTATTCGTCATATTGCTGGAGTATGGGGCTGATCGCAAATGAGGGGGAGAATGCTTCTCTGAGAGCAACTGGTATGGGATGGGGTAATAAGGAACGTGCAGCCTAACTGTGTCTTGGGGATTTAATGTTGAAAGGAACTGGGGCCCGTTGCAGCAATACTGAAGTAAGGCTTCAGAGATGATGGAAAAGTCAGTCAGATTTTGTTCAAGTGATGCAGTTGCCTAAAGCTGCTGAAAAACAAGAGTTAAGGGCTTCTATTAGCTACTAGAAATACACAGTGCCATGATATCGATTTACTTTGAATTATTATTTAATTTTGTAAGCCATCTCCTCAAGGGAATCTGAACTTCTCCTGTTTAAATTGTGGAAATTGTTGGCTTTTTGAGAATGGAGAGTTTCAATGTATTTTGGTTGACTTGTTTTAAAGAAAAGAGAAATAGTTCCAATTTAAGAATTCAGCCAGCTCAGGATTCATCATAAACTCTAAGAATGAAAATATTTAAAGGCAAAGAAGAAAATACTTGAAGTTAGTAAATATAATACATAGGTAAGAACAGCATTTTTATGGATTACTTCACAAATGCAACATTTCATATTAAAATCAAAGAAACATAGAATGGTTTGGGTTGAAAGGGATATTAAAGATCATCTAGTTCCAACCCCCCTGCCATGGACAGGGACACCTGCCACTAGGCCAGGTTGCTGTTTTAATCACAGTAGATTTCCAAAACCAAAATTTTCATTTCTGAAAGGGTAATACTCAGGTCTTCGTGCTAACCTACAGAAATGTATGCTAATCAATTTTTCAAGCCAACATCTGTTTCAGTACAGAAAATCTCCGAATGCCCACAGACCTTATGTTCTTAGACTGAGGTAATTTTGATGGAAAATTACTGTGAGGGAAAAAATGTTTCCTGTGGTAGCATATTTGCAAGCTATTTTTAAAGTACTGAGGAAGTTGTAATGTTACATCAAGATGTGATGACAGGTGATGTGTGGCAGTCTGGTTTTGTTGTTCTGTATCCAGTTCTTATATTCTGGATATTACACATAAGTACATGAAGTTATGTACATAATAGAAGTAGAATTGATATTCGTGTAATTAGATTTTTTAGCTGTCTCCATTGCAAAAGCTCTTTAAAATTTAAGTGGCACGAGTACCAACACATTCTTTCATGACGGCCATCAAGTCACAAGATAGTGTCTTTAAAAAGTAGTGACTCAAGTCCAACAGTTTCTCATAGCAGATAAGAAAACTGTCACTTCTTAATGTAGGTGGGATTCCAAATGAAGAGGTTGGGGTTCTTGTTTGCTTTTTGTTTTCCAAAGCTCTTGTGCAATGTCATAATACACCAAACCAAGGAAACAATTCTACAAACAAAAAAAGTTAAAATACACACAGCTCCAGTACTCCTGACAATGGATGATAGGTGGAAAGAAAACACTTTGAAATGAATCCAATGTCATATCTTTGAAAGCTCCAACTGAAAAGATTAACTTTTTATTTTTTACTTTTTCAGTCTGCAATGATTTACAAAGCTTCAAATGCCCAGAAATCTACTAAGCCAGGCCATTTAAAGAATCTAAATAAGCTTGCACGGTTTTAAGCTTTCTGACTTTGAATATTAGCTTTGAAGTCTTGCCAAAAACTGACTGCAGCAGAGCTGCCTTAGAACTGAATTCCTGACACTAGAATTAGTGTTGGGTGTGTGGCATGCCTAATGATAATCTTGACCACGCTCACTGTAGAGAGCCATCACACATGGTGCCTCTGAGTCAATAATTCTCTAAGATAAGATGTGGAGCATCCTGGCTTTTATCATCTTTTAGGCTGGTGTTTTGGACACTGTCCATTCTGCAAAACCAGCTTGCCTAATGACACATGAAGTTTTTCCACAGGACATGCTTGTTTAAGAATGCTTGAACATTCTTTTAGTTAGCTCCTGGTAAAAAGTTTTAGCAGGAGCATAAGAAAAACATTGAAAGTTAAAGTGCCTCACAAATAGGCTTTGACCACAATTAATAGTATTCTCGAGCTTCTTACATTTGTAATTTTTTTACTGCCTCAGTGTTTTATTTATAGAAAAGCTCACTATTTATATTAATACAAACATAGTCACTGTGTAAAAGAAGAAAACTAGAATGTTACTTCATCTGTGTAACAGCACACACCCACCATGTCATGGGCTTTTTTTGTTCTTTGTGCTGCAGTGAAAAGTATATGCTTCTGTTACTGAAGGTTTTTGAAGTAACATAGTATGTCAGAGGTATAAAGGAAATCATACACATGTAGACTGAGGCTTTTTCTAAAACACATTCACATGTGTCACTGTCTTCCTAACAAAAGACTCCTATCTTGTGCTCAGAAAGGTAAACAGGAGTGTTTTCACTGAATTTAGTGGAGTAGAATAAAGCTCTAGGTTCCCAGAAAAGAAACGTCTTTCATTCAAAAATTAGTCGCTAGGAAAGAACAGGTAATTTATTTGAAATATTGAACTCTTAAAATGCATTCTTCTTCCTGGCTAGATCATTTCATTTAACTTTTATGATATGATTAGTCATCCTATTGTGATGCAGCACAATGTAACTAAGCACATGAGGCCTTTTAGATAAGAATTGCCTTGCAGATACAGATATTGGCAATGGTTTCAAATTCTGTCTTGACTGTAGGAGTAGATTACACAAAAGAGACAAGCATCAAAAAGTGGTATGTATATTCTGTACATTCTGGACCCTTTATATGAATTTTACTGCTTCTTAAATGATATTCCAGCCTTACCTTTAGAAAAAAGAGAGTGAAAAACCCAACAATGTAAACATTAAACTTGTCAATAAAACCTCACGTTTCAAAGACCTTTAACAGTTATATTTCTAAGTTTCTATATTTCTATGAAAATTGTGTGTTGGATTTTATTTACTACTGGTTTATACCTTGTGAAATTACTACTGCTCTTACAAGGAATGAAAAATATGGCGTATAAAATAAATGAATTTTGAAAAACAAAACCAAAACCCAGTAATTATCCAGTATTCTATATTTTAACCATAAAAAGCCCTATGAAAAATAGCAAAACAAAATATAAATTGCAGTTTAAGATGGGAAAGCTAAACTGTTCAGAAGCCAGGTTAATTCTGTGTCTTTCACATAAACAAAACAAATACTGGCTAAATTTTATTCTGACATTCTGAATTAAACCCAGAAGTGCTCTGTTACTACATCTTGGAGTATTTCATGTGTAAAAAATATGTTGAGAATTCTTAAGATTCCCCTTGAACAATAATTGTCTTTTTTTTTAATCCTCTGTTGAATGTGATTTTTTTTTAATAACTGTCACCTGTAATTATTTTTTGTCTAAACTTTGCTAGTAGAAGATGTTACATGATTTACTGGAATTGTTATTACTCACACTTTCATGGATTATAATAAAGAACATTATTTCTAACTCAGAAAAACAAAACTAAACAAAAAAAAAAAAGAAACTAAATATTTTTACATATGATAATCAACGTCTCAAATTTCTCCTTCATTTTGCTAGAGCAATTCCATTTGTGTCATGGGTTTCATCAGTATTTTTGTGTAAGTGTATGTTTCCAAGGGTAAAATAGTTTGCAGTCTACTAAAAAAAAAATGCTTTCAATAATTTCCTGAAAAGAACATAAGAAACAGAAACATAATGGTTGTGAAATGAGTATATAGTCTGTTTGTAAAATAGGCCAATATTTAAAGTTTTGAATTAAAATATAGTCAGCTATACCACTTGTTCTATTTTTAGTTCATTTCATAGTCTTCATGGTGTATTGCAAGCAAAATGTTTAAGTATCTTTATTAAGAACTATTCTGTTTTCAATAGTTCACTTAAGGAAGAAAGGAAGTTGAAATGTATTTACTAAGAGGATTTTTTTTTTTCTGAAATATAAATCTTATCCTTTATGTTTATACTGCAACAGACATTCTAAGGATGGTTTTGGTATAGTTTAAACTTGGTTTGTATTCTTCTTATACATGATTTTCTATCTGCATAAATAAATTAATATTTTCAAGCAAGATGTTGGTTAATGGCCATGCTTGCAGCTATCATTATGGCCAAAGGATACAATCAGGAGAAACTATGAAGGGAGAGAGGCTGTCTTTTAGGCTATGTGTTAAAAATATATTTTGAATTCAGATGTCACTGATAAGAGTCATGGAAAGTAAATATAATTCTAGAAAGACATTAATTGTATGTTACTGAGTCAGTAAGCACCACTTCTTCAGCAAATGAAGTCTCTTCACTCTCATGCAGCTGTAAACAGTTTTTCTTTAAACTATTAGATTATATCACAGAGAGGTTTTAACTTTAGAAAAAATATATTTATTAAAAAAATTGTTCTCACATATTTTCGTTAATATATAACTTCAAATAAAAAGGATATTCTGGTTTTTGTTGCTAATTTTGTGGACATGTGACACCAGTAGTCTCAAAACAATTACTTGTGGGATGAGAATCCTGGCTCTGCTGAAGTCATAACTCCCACTGACTTCACTGCAATCAAGAGATTACCACTGATTTTTATCAGTGTGAGATGACACTCAGGCTTCAAGATATTGTCTGAAATTTGACAAACCAAAACCAAACAGCTTCTCTCAGGCCTAGCTACAATCAGATCTGTTCATTCTTCAGGGTCTTATACGGAAACGCCAAATGTCAGCCGCTTCATACACTGCTATTGAGAGAGACTGGCTTGCTGTGTTTCAAAAATTGGCATTCAGAGTGGAACAAGTGCATTGAGAATGTAACCAGCATTTTTGTTCATGAGCATAATACAATGAATTCATGTCATCTTCCAGCATGCAACCTAAACAAAAGGACAATCAAATTAGAAATTGTCATAGACAAGAAATCTGTATCCAGTACCTCTGCTTCGGTGAACTGACTGCAGATCTCTTCCTCTGTTTGCAGATTTATTGACATGAAATTATTGAAGAAATAACTTTTTCCACCGACTGCAGGAAAGAGAAATTCTCTATGTGACCTCAAATTTTCTTGACAAGGCAGATTTTTTCCATCTAAACGCATGCATTTTTCATTAAAATATGTTACTTCTGAAATTTTTACTAAAGATTATAGTTTATGTTAAATTGTGAGTATATATGTATATATATTTATGTACGTATATATATATGCATATATATACCAACTACCAAATGCAAGGGAAGTCTACTAAGAAAGTCAGTATCTAAGGAGAAGCTACTTATCAAGACTTGTTTAGTTTATTTTGTAGAATTCTGGATCAGAATATTTTTCCTCCGTACATTATTTCAGCTTCTGCTTACACCATAGCATTTGTGTTCCTGCCATTCTAATTGTGTTGAGGACAGGAATTCAGTGCTGTAATTTTAAAGCTTGAAATATTTGGGCTTCCTCGGGTCCCAATTTTGCGTTTTATGAAAAAAAATCTGCAGACTCAAACAAAAAATAATGCTACAATTTTGTCTTCTGATGTTATTTGGAGTGAAGGAAATCTCTATTTTCATAGCGGATGGTGTCCTGCTTTCTGTACTCTGCAGCAATATGAGTAAAGCTCAATTATTTACCTAAGAACTTCAGGCATTTTTGAAATGGAGTAAGTAAATGTACAGTATGTTTATGTGTAAATAAAGACTCTTGTCTGAGGGGGTTACACTTTGTTTCTGCAGTCTATAGTCTACTATTCTTTAAAATGAAAATTACTGTATAAATGTTAAATATTTACTTGATCAATTGTTAAGGCATTATGTCAGAAAGAAGACAAGAATCTCCATAAAAGCATGGATCTCAAAAACACTCAAAACCAAAGTTAACACTCACAAAAAGTCCTCAAAAATACTTTTATGATTTTGGGGCCTGATTATTTTGTTTTAATGGTAAGACAGCAGTAGGATTAAAATGGAGAATAAGCCCCACATTTTCTGCCTTTTAAATTTCCAGCTAAATTGAATCTCTTGCCTCTTAATACTTTCCACAAGCTTTGAAATGGCTGAAAGTAAATCAGACATCAAGCACTAACCTTTACCTTCCCAGAGATACAGGCATATGAAAAATTCAGTTTTATTTGGGACCCAAGAGCCAAGCCATACTAGAAATTACTCCCATACCTGTATTATTAGTAAGAGCCATGGCTGTGCAGGCAGACAAAAGATTTCTATCAAAGCCAACAAAAAGTAGCTAATCTGCTTTCAAGTTTTGAACTAAATCCCCTTGAGATACTGTAGCTCTAGAAAGGGTTGTTGGGTTTTTGTTTGGGGTTTGTTATTTTTTAAAAGGATGTTTAAAACTAGGGGGAAAAAGAAAAGTATCATAGACTGCAAAATGTGGAGCGCTTTTCAGTTCTCTTTTAAAATGCTTGTTTAATTGATTTTTTTGTTGTTGTTGCAAATGGAGATTTCTCTCTCGACAACAGCTGCTGTGTTTTTTGTAGAGTCTGGTAAGCATCAGCGCTCCAAATGAGCCTGAGTCTCAGGAGGAGGAAGCAGGGAATGAGAAAGAGCATTGTGCCTCCTTTGTCACTATTCCGTTAGCAGCCTTAATTTAATGTATGCCTGCCTCTCAGGCAAAAAAAAGCTCAACAACTTGTCCTTGTTTGAAACGATAATACACCACTGGCTCAATTTTGTAAAAATCAGTCTGGTCAGCTGTGGAAACAGACATGTTTTTCTGTTGTGTGATATATACAATGAGTTATCACCATACGCCCAGTACTTGGATGATGAGATTTTAAATGTCAGGAAATAAATGAAAATATCAACAGTTTGGCAATAGGAAGATTTCTGTTTAATGTGAACCTCACTTTCCGAGAGTCTTTTTATGAGCTTTTTCCTAAAGCCTAATCAGTGAAGATTAACTTTAAATTGAAAAATGACAGTAGTTTTGGGTTTGCCTGTGCATGGCACATTTCACTGAGGAAGAAGCAGAAAATTGTGAATGTCTTGTTATGGGTACAGTGAGAGGGATACTTGCGGCAAGATTAAATGTGTTTCACACTTTAATTTGAAAGATTAATAAAAAAATATGACTTTTTAGAGTATTTTCAATTTGTGAGATATTTATCAGTTTTTAAGGAGATATTTTATAAAATTTTCTCATTGAAAAATTGTCCTGTTTTCCCTGATTTGTTTGCTTTGTGCCCTCCATGTTCATATATATACACTCTTACTTACTCACTTTTGAAATAAACAAATGAAATGCTATGTTCTCTCCTTTCACAATTAAATTGATCTTATCCCAGAGTTTCTGCTGAAATCCAATTGCTTCTCATTTGCAGCACCATTTCCTGATGCCCCAACTTAAAGCCTCATGTGAAAAGCAATTTATTTATTTGTTTCAATAAAAGCACACATTTAGGTAATACCCCCATTTTCTGTGTGAAATCTAAAAAAAGTTAGAGTAATCATGAGAGTAATCATTATTAGGAAAGGGGGTAAAAAAATGGTAATAAGGTCATTTATGAATGAGGTTTTAGCAAGGTTTTAGAGAAAATAGAGGGCACAAGTATTTTAGGTGAGCTATAGCCATGAAGTAGGGTGAATGGCAATGTGAGGCCTTGCAAATGGAAAGGAATTCCCCCAGGGAAAGATCTTTGCTTTTGCTTCCGTCTCCATTATAGTGAATAAGAAAATCTGAAAATATCGGTCACCTCTGTTGGAAACAAGAAAAGGCCTATGAACACATTTCTATTCCTGGGAATGAAAAAATTTACATTGTCAAGACTTCCACTCACCTAGCAAATTATTTATTTGCCTGTGTTTTTTGTGGGAATGACAGTACAGCAATCCAAACACTCACTCTATTTGTATGTGCACATGTACATATATATCTGTGAATAAATAGATTCAAATATATACATACCAGGCAGAAGTGCAAGTCAGCAGTGCAGAAACTGATTGCAGTCCAGACATTCCCATGTTAATTGTTTATTCTAAGTTTGAAACCAATCTATTGTAATATTCATTTCAGCCATCTCCAGTCTTACTCCAGTAATATAGAGCAGTGAAAGGCAGTGTTGATAGATTCTTCGTGTGTTTCGAAAAAGATTAATGCTTAGTAATGAACTCTGTATGAAAGGTTTCCTTTCAAACAATATCTTAAGTTCATTGATTCAGCATAAAACATGAGCTTGTATCATAAAGGTCACAGTTAACAGTGTACTTGGCTGCCAGGTCCCTGGTTTAATATAAGCTGAATTAGATCCCATTTTTTCACCATTACAAAAATTTAAGACTAACCACCACTGAATCAAGTTGCTTATACACTGACAAGCACTAGATTCCGGAAGGGGTCTTTCATATCAGCCACCCAACTGATAAGGAATTACTTTATCTGTCAGTTATGTTAAAAAGTGTGTTGTGGCTAAAGTTCAACAAGGAATAAGTGTTTGGCTTCAAGACGATGGGGGGCACCTCTCTCTATCTGGAGTAAAGAGGCCTGAGCACTCTTCTTGAGACAGGCTCTACAGGCAGTTCAAACTGAGAAGGAGGGGCTCTTCTCAAACAAAGCTTTCTGGTTCAAGAACTTTATTCTACAAAGGACTGAAATCCAAATCCCTCTGCTGACAGGCTAGAGTTGAATCACAGTGTGAGTTTCATCTTACCTAATTAGATATTTGAAAGTAAGACATTAAAATCTGAGCTAATGTATCTAGCTTCCCTTTGTAGCTAGTGGTAAGAGGATGGGGGCTTCTGTTGATTATCCCAGACAGCTATTCTAAAGGTATCTCTGGATGTGTCTATTTCTCTGTGGATTATAAAGTCAGCCAAGGGTGAGTACTTCAGTCGTAGATGAAGCTTTTAGTTGCCCAAGTTAGGATAGATGAATCCATCTCTAACTCTCTAACATTAATGATAAAGTACCCCAATAGAGTACATCTTGGTTAAACTTTGTTTCACTTAGCATAAAAACAAACAAACAAACAAAAAAAAAAAACCCAACACAATAAAAAAGGCAATAATTCCTTGGGAAAAAAAAAATGTAAAGGAAAAATTTCCTTACCAGCTGATTAAGTCATAGATAACTGGTATGTCAGCCCAATACATGTTCTAATGAATAAGTATATCAGGAAGAATAGCACAAGCAGGAGACAGTGACAAAGGCTCACTTCACAATATATAATAGCCCAGCATGCTTAATGCTGTGGGTGCCCACAAATCAAAACCAGTAAAGAAAGGATGATCTGACTACTAAACTTAGTCATAAAAGGTTTTTTTTCTCCTTATTATGCATAAATAGACTAGGTCTTAGAGTTGCGAGTAGTAACAAATCATTGATTTTTTCCAGCTCTGGTGATGTTAAGATTTGAGTCAGACATCAGATGCCACTGCACTATCAAGAATCTAAAGCTTCTGCCAGTGTTCAGGGCACAAATTAGTGTTTATCCTAAAGAAATGTGTGCTGCAAGAGATTTAGGAGCTACAGAGATTATATTGTGCTTTTGAAATATTAGCATTGAAAGGGGAGTATGTGATAAAACAAATGGACACCAAGTGCTCCAAGGACCACCTTGACTTGTGGCATTTCAGCAAAAGACTCTATTGAACAGGGACTGCAACCATAGATTTAGCCCAATGAGAAAGACATGAATAATTTTGTTTTTCCGTTAGTCTTCTGTGTTCAATATGCAGAAATCTCCTACAGGGTGGAAATGCCGTGTCAATTCTTAACACAAACCTAAAGAACGATTTCTTACACTCAGTGATCAAACATTTTGTTCTTCTCCAGCTTTTACACTCTTGTCAATGCTGTGAGGTCTAAGGATCATGTTGCTTAACTGAGGTCCCCAGGCATCAAGGGCTTAGTCACAGCTTTTCAAACAGTCATGCATTCTGTAGTCAATGAAGAGAGAGAGGGTCCTGCAGAGAGTGCTTCATCTAGCTATCAAACTACTTCATCTAAAGATAGTTGTCTAAGTGAGCTGGATAAATCTCCCTCCGGAGAAGCTTATCTTTTCCCACTAAACCACAGAGGCAGCATAGATGATGAGCTGAGCTTACATGGCTAGGCCTTCCAGTGGCTTATGTGTAGATAAGATGAAACCCCCTCAGCCTGTCCAGCAAAGACAGGCCTTCACACTGACTCCATTTTTTTGTTGATGTTGTTTGGGAGGATGTTTTTTATTGTTAGGAGGAAGATGGGGAATAGGATTACGGCAATTGTGTTTGGGTTTTTTTTCTAGAAAATGTAAGTGAATTACTGTTTTGCTAACTTTTTGTCCCTACATTTGATGTTTTATGCACAAGAATAACGTTTATTTATTGACAGTAGATAAATGCTCAAATGCATCTTCTTATATTAGATATGTTAACTTTCTCATCTTTCACCACATATTTCCTCCCCTTCAGAGAGGCTGCATCTAGTATACAGAGTGTCTGTTTCTACATTTCTATAAAGTCAAAAAGCAGATAACTCATTGAGACAATCACCTTCCTAGAGAAATCATAAAAAATCCAAGAGGCAGATATTATGTTAACAAATTTATAATAAAAAAGGATTAATATCAAAACACAGACTTTGAGTGTGTATGTCCACAATAATGAGATCTGGAAAAAAAAGAATTATGAATCTATGTCTAAAGGGCTTTTTCACTTCCTGTCGCAGAAAACATAAATTATGCACTTTGTAACCATCTGTAATGTCAATATCGGCAGTTGTTCCCAATTTACTGTATAGTGTTATTGCACATATTATTTGCTTTGGAAATTACTTGCAGTTTCTAGAACTACATTTTGACTGATTTTTTTTAAATGCACTCCAAAAATTTACAAAGCTATAGTTAGCTGGAATGACTCTATACTAACAGCATGTTTGTAATGATTTCCTTTTTGCCATCTTCCACTAATGTTTGTTTAATATATTAAGTATATGACTGATGTCTGAGCATGTGTATGTGTGTAAATTTACATGCTCGAATATGCTGACGCAGTTTACTTTGCAGATATTTGTGGAAACTGGTTGCTAATCTCTTCTATTAGTAGGATATCACATCATTTAGATATCTTATCCTCTTTAGATAATTTCCTAACTATGGAAAAGAGAACACTGAAAAGAATAATAATACTGAGGCAGATGTAAAGAAAGCAGATATAAAACCTGTTTAGAAGATAATACTTCAGGGAAAATTGAGGAGGAAGGAAGAAATACTAACACTGCAAAAAATAGTTCCAGTGATTTCAATTGTAAACTTCCTCAAAGTTCAAAGGGACAGAATTTTTAGATTTTTTTTTTAGGTATCAAACATGTTCTCACACAGGGCTTCATGAGGATGGACCAGGCTAGCACAGAGGTTAAAGTGTGTTCTGCCTGTATCCTGGCTGTCACACGCAAGGAGAACAAGCGTATATTATGCAGAAATTCTAAGACATTTCTTACTGAAATGGAACATTACTCATACAGTGTGTGATGGATAATGAAAGATAATCTTAACTTCGAAATTTACTCATTTTATTCCATTCTTGATCACTGTAGCATTAGGCTCTTGTTGTCTGACACCCAAATAACTGATGGACTGGATAAATATTCAGTTGTTTTCATGGAACATATCAAGAATGTTCATCAGAAACATATTCCTGTACAGTGTCAGCCTTATACCTTTGTGGCTCCATGGATTGTATCTGCTCCAGGCTATTAAATATCAGATTTTCACATTCTTTCATTTTGCAGTCAGCAAGAAATGTTTTGCAAAAGATGTAATAGATGTGAGAGCCTCAAAAGGTCTGTTTCGCTAAACTTTTAGAAAGTTCACAATTTAAATCACTGGAACATCCATATAGTGTAATAATTTCTTCCTTTCCTCTTTACTTTCATAAGGTAACTTCTGGAAAATCAATAATTTATTTTCTTATACAGTGTTCTTCTCCTGCCTCTTTTCTCTCTCTTTCATTCCCACTTTCTTTTTTCTTTCTTTATTTCTCATATTTGCTGTCAGATTTTATTTTTATTTTTCCTTTTTTTTCACATTCCAAGCTTAAGTTTTACATTTTATCTGTGGGTATGTATGGGGCTTGGGCATAGCTATAAAATAACTAACTTATAAGTTATTTTTCAGCTAATACAGTCTTTCATAAATGATCCCCCTTAACTTCATAGAAATTAAGTACTTGTTGAGTCAATACTTGAAAGACTGTAAGGGTGTTATTTATGAATTGCCCTCTCTTTTTTCATTTGGAAGCAGGCAAGCAGGCAGGTGTTTAAAATCAGAAAAAAATATTTAGTTAGCAATTTTGTAGGTAATTCATATGCTCAAAAATACTACTTTTTTGTCTTGATCGGACATCCGAAAGGTGTCAAAACCCAATAGAGCCATAAAAAATATTTTCTACAGGTATTAAATATGTAAAGAAAAACTAAAATAGCAGAAATATTGGCATTCAAATGTCACCAGAGGAAAATAAAATAAGGTCAAATGAAATAGGAAGTTCCTTTTTATAGCTATGAATATTAGCATGTTGTGCCTTACCATGCATATACATCTGAAAAGTGTAAGTATCTGGGACTAGGCTGAGGAGGCTCAGTAGTTGCCACTGTTCTCATCTGTTACAGCCTCTCCATGACCTTCAGCAAGTCCTTCATGCTCCCTATCAGTAAAACAGAGGCAATGATATTTAGAGAAGAAATCTGCAGCTACAGCACTTCAGCTGCCGATTTCACCCTAGGAAGGCTTCCCAAGCTGCTAGTGATTATAACTGTGGGAACACATTTCTGGTAATGACACCACTATGGTGAAAAATTAAGCTCATCTGTCTTGAAAGTTCCTGTGCATGTCCCTTTTTTTGCAAGAAGTGTTAACAGCAGAATCCTAGCTATGTTCTGTCTCTGTTTATTGCTTTCCAAAATCCACTTGCAGCTGGATATAGATTTTATTTCCTGTCCAAAACCCCTGTGCGGGGCAGAGTGTGATATGGAGCTGTCATCATGTTCCTTTTGCAGGAGTGTGGCATCTGGATAGGGTCTTGATAGTTCTCCTCTGTGTGTGTTTGTGTCTGTGTGTGCGCGCACACACGTGTGCATGCACATGTGCAGTCTTTTACAGCTTGCACAGTCACTTCCTTTTGTATAAAGCAAAAGCAGAGTGCAGAAAAATTGCAGTGGTGATATTCTTTCTATAGGTGGAAACAGTCCTTTTTAAGGCAATGCAAAGTCAATGTCACGCTAGATACAAGGAAGTGTTTCATGGAGCCAGCTACTGTCTAAAGTAAGAATATGAACAACGTACTTCATGTAAGTGTTGTGGGTTTGCTTTCAGTACACTGTGGTTTTGAGCTTTTGCACTGCTACAGACCTGCTGACTGCAAAACACTGCTGCCATTTTGTGTTCTGGCTGGAACCAGTAAGAAGACTTATTCCGGGTTATCTGCAAGAGACTTCAACTGCTCTTTTTTCATTGTAGCTTTTATGAAAGTTAATCTAAAGCAAAAATTAAAGAGGTATGTGTATGTGGATGATCTCAATTATTCCATTTACTAAAATGTAAAAATGTTCTAAGGAAACTAAAAACTTCATAAAGTACGAGAATGGAAAGCGTTAGCCTTTTGAATGTCTAATTTAGTAGCTGCTGCTCCAAGGTCTTTCACATCACGCTTTGAAGTACTGTCTCATACAAATTCTGCAAAGAATCAAGGAAAGAGTAAAACAAATGAGATACATATACAGTTTTGAAAATTAATCATGAAGAAAATGCCAGTATTCTTGATGACTGAGCTAATTAACAGAGGATGAAACGGAAGATGACAAGATGGAAGTGTTACAGTACATTGCTTAACTAAGCAAACCCCTTTTTCAAATAGAATAATAAACATTAGCATGCTTTAAAACAAATAATGTTTCTGAAGTACAAGGATGTTCTCAGTAATTAATATTATAGATGCCATTTTATTCAGTCCTTAAATACTCTTCAGAAAGTAAGATTTCCAGGCAACTGAAAGCATTAAGTACTCTGATACAGCACAAGAGCATGTTAATTTGTAAGGAAAAAAAAAAAATAGGAGTGCTGTAACACTGAGCTACCACACAGCTTTCTAACTGCTGTTAGAAAATGGTTTCATTGAACTGAACTCTAACTAGTAACTTCTAGTAGAGAACGCTTCAAAATTAAATATATTAATCTGTAATTCAAATTCTGTGTAACTGATCTTTTTGCCAGAAGTACTTGTTCAGTCTTTTCAGTCTGCATCTTGAAAGTTGTTCTGGAAAAAACTCCATTTTTGTCCTCCTCTTTCTGGAATCCTTTCTGAATCCTTTTCTGAATTTCTTTCTTTATCCTCCTCTTTTCTGGAAATTTTTCTGGTTTCCATTTAGCCACCAGTGATGTCCTTAAAATCCATTCTTTGCTGCCTAACTCCGTAAGTCCCTGCACACACAAGGTGCTGAAACTGGATCCTGCCAGGAGTTAATTAGTTGCTTGAAGCTCTTGTTTCTTGTTAAAATTCCTGAGATTTTCAAACTCCTACAGGAGAAAAGCTTTCTTGTTACAAAAGCTCTTATTATTACTCGATCCTCGAGTTTCAGAGCATATGCAGAATAGAAAACAAGCAAACAAAACCTGACAGATTACATATCAGGATCGACCTGAACATATATTGTATGAGTGGTTACCAGATAATGCAGCACATTTCTCTATCTCTTTCACTAAGTAAAACTTATATATATTTATGATGGAGTAGCTCCAAAAGAACTCCAAGAGAGGCAGACTTGTACCAGACCAAGGTGAGGAAATCAAATATAAAATGCTCAGGATCAAAAAATTCCTCCTTTAGCTTACTCAAGGCAGCCTGGATATAGGGATGTTCTTGAAGGATGAAGGATGTAGAAAATTAATTTATATCACTTCTCTGCATTCAACATAGCAGATCTAAGTTTCCTATAGCACTGGTAGGTAACCTACCAAGCTACTAACTATTACCTCTCTCTTCAGATTTTTATTTATTTTGTGCTTTTGTCTTTTCTCAAAGGAATGGGAGTAAAAAGCATGCTTTGCCTTAACAGGGAACTTCGAACAGGAGTTTGAAGATTAATGTTCTTAGTCCAAGAACCCAACAGAAAGAAGTTACATACAATTTCAGAGACATGTTCTCATCTCTGGCTACTTTTTGCCAGGTAACTCCATGCCTTTCTTCTGCATATCAATCAAAATTAGCTCAAATAATGCCTTGCTTAGACAGTTTCTAAAATTCCTTCCTCAGACATCTACATCTGATCAACTAATCTACAGTTAACTGATAATTAGGCATGAATTATTGCAGCTATTAAATATGTTTGATGATCTGACTCCTAATTCATAAGCAGAAAAAACCCCAAACCCCTCATAAGGTCTCTCACCTAAACCCAAGAAAAAAGGGGAGAAAGACACCCTAGACACTTGCCTAAGGAGGATTCACCGTGCAATGTGAACACCTCTGAATGTTTTATTTACGCAGTGCTGAAGGAAATTCATCCTCACTCCAAACCCTGCAGTTGGGCTAAGAAACTTGGAAATTCAGTAGTTTGCTTGGCCCTGTTTTTAACAGCACTGTAGTTAAAAGTTTTTCAAAAGTCTAGGAGAATCTTCAGTAAATTCAGCAGAAGACCTCATTCTTTATCCTTAACAAATATGTCATGGCAGGGCAAGATAGCACACTTCTTTGTTTCCATTCAGAAGGAAGGAGTTCACACTAGAAGGATATATGATACAGGTTGACAGGCAAGTACATCACTGTTTAAGTAGTCTATTTTTAATTTGCTTTAAAAGATTCAAAGGGGTGGATACTCAGTCCCTACAATAATAACACTGTAGTTGTGAGACTCCTTACAAGGCAGGTGAAGTCCTGATTTCAAGTTCACCATTCAGTGGAAACAATATTAAACCAATTCTGCTTTTGAAAATGCAACCTATTTAGTACATGGCAAACCAAGATAAATATTTCATATTTCTTCAGTACAGTGTGCAAGAGAGATTTACTAGGAGATGTAAGGATATGTACTACATGATACTGAAATTAACTTTCCCCCCTAGTGGCTGGGTCTCATAGAAATATACCAGCTGCTGAGGCTGCCAGACTTTATAAATTCCATGAATCTTGAAATACAGATTTTATTTTTTTTTTAATATTCAAGAGTATGACAGTTTGTTTACAAATATGTCACTATCTGTTTACTTCACCATGTGTCAATTGGATTAGTTCCTCACTCAGGAAGAAGAAGCTAAATCATCCATTGCATATTCCCTGCTGTCTGGTCTGCCTCTGCAGCCTGAAAAGGACCCCTCTTGCTACCAAGGAAAGCAGAGGGTCAAACCCCAAATACCATGTCCTTGACTTGTTTACAGAAAAAACAGGTTAGTAATAAATTAAATAGGCTATTATGGAGAAAGCCATTAGTTGTCTGCATGAAGTTACCCATTTTCTGCACAATAGTTTGTGTAGGTGTCAGAGGAATCTCAATAGTTCACCAATTACTGGAAAACTCATGGAGTCAAATGTTTGACTGAATGATGGCTAGATGTTTTTTAAGTCTGCTTTTCCCTCCGCAAACAGCTGATGCCTGCATTAAGCTAAGATCAAATGAAAAATATATTCAGCATCTCAGAGCTACCCAGAAGCAAAATAACAGCATCAGGAGCTAAGCTTTCTCATGCTTCCTTTGTATATGTCAAGTTATATTATCCTGTGCAATGTATCATCCTTCCCAGTGTACTTAATATTATAATGAAAGAGGACTGTTAATATGGAAAGTCACAAGACTGTTTCTTTCATATGCAAAATAAATTGCATGGAACCACACCTCTGACCTGAACTTTTGAACCTGGAAGTTATAAAATTTGCTTTTTATACAGTCCTGAGAGTTTTGATACAGCCTACTACCGTTTTTTTCCTGACAAAAGAAAAATACACCTGTTCATACTCTAAACCAACCACACTAAAGCTGTGATAACTGAATCACTGAAGGTATATATGGCCCCTTCCTAAAATGTTTGTTCTTATGTCTTTTAGTATGAAGACACAGTACAGAAGTGGCAAACTCATAAGAAATATTCTTTAATATCCTAGAAGGAATAAATCTTACTCGGAAAAAAACCTCCAACATTCTCTCTCTCTCTTATTCTCCAACACTCTCTAAGATATAAATGCTTTTATTTCTGTAGCTGTGACTTCTGCTTTGTCTCTTTTGCTTTGCTATCTCTATTTTATTTGGTGGAGGGAGTGTTTACCTGTTTTTGTGTTTTGCTTTGTGTATGTTGTGGGGTTTTTTTAAATTTATACATATT
>JANHGB010057124.1:0-30704 GCA_026283785.1 Coracopsis vasa
AATAGGCACAATCATAACAAGTTACATTATAATTGGAAGTTACAGTACAACAGTTTTAGATGAGGGATCAGTGCTTTCAAAAATAGCCAAGAATAGGAAATGCATCTATCTCTGTATTCTTTATTGAAGTCTGATTCAAAGTGCAGTGTTGGTGATTTAACATAAATGTAACACAGTTTTATAATTCTTATCAAATGTTTAGTCACTAGATCAGCATAAAGCACAGCTCATTAAAAATGGATAAGAGGGGATTATGTGATTCACGTTGTCAAGGGGAAAAAAAGATTTCAAATACAGAGGTTCTTTAATCTGTTGCTCAGAAGGCACTGGACACGTTGCCAACTGAACAATGTGTGTGCATCCGACTTTCAATCACACATGTCCTGACAAAGAGAGTGTAAAACGGCTCTTCCTAGCACACAGGATACGCTTTTAACAATGTAATCCTGATTGCATGTCAAACTTTGAAGGTTTTTTTTGACTGACATCAGTATTTAACTACACTTTCCAAGTTCTAACAAGGCTGAGATTTCAGAGTCTAAACACTCATTCTAAAGATGTGTGTGTTTATTTTGTGCATATGTAGTGGTTTTGAACCGAGAGTTATGTGCTGATCTGAGATTTAGCACACAAATCAAACATAGTCCTTGAGTACTCACAAGATCATTTTAGTTTTTTTCTCAGCAAAACCAGGTCCCAAATAAAAGTATCTCTGATGAAAGAAGCAGAATATTAACCAAGACCTAAACTAAATTTTCAGTGAAATATTTTCCGATCACAATTGAACAACTCAACTCAGTGAATGACAGTTTTTACAAGTGAGGACAGAAAGAAGCTGAGGACACCATGATAAAGAAATTATAAGAACTTGGAATACTCATGTATCAGAGGAGTATCACTACTTGTACATGCCAGTGCTTTTACACTGGTTCTGAAAATGAACTGATGTCTTCAGCAGTTACATTTGCACTTTAATACCCTTTAATCACTCTGGATCTGTTGTGTGACTGGAAGCAAATTAGAAGAGAGTGCTTTCAATTTACATCATTCAGACAGGAATTAAGAAATAAATACCATAATAATAAGTCCTAATGAAATTATACCTTCCATGGAACATGTTATCACTAGATGGATTCAATCCTGTATTCAATCCAGAAAAAAAAAAAAAAAAGAAACATAAGAAATTAGTCTTTCCAAGGGCCATTTACGTTGATGGAAGTTCAGACACAGTTACCAGAACTCTCACAGCGGTGCTCTGCACGAGTTCAAGGGCAGAACACACATAAGTAAGTCATTAATAAAACCAACTGCTCCAATGAAACACCTCCTGCTACTGTAAGCTGACGTAAACTTAAAAGGAACCTGTATTTACAGCTACAAAGTTCCACCAGAAATACAAACATCTGGAATGAAGATGACTGGCAGGGCTGACTTTCTTGACCAGGCAAGGATCGATGACAGTCCTGATACACTTTTGACCTTTCAGTAGAGGAGGACTGATGTACCGTGCATCCAAACATAAATTCAAATCCTACTTAGTCTTTTTTAGGCACACTGCTATTTGAGCTTTAATTGCTGTTTCATCTTTTTTCTTTAGCATTAGCACTAATTAAGTACATTTTAGTTCTTCCCTCTAGGAAAGGAATCCCTGCAGGTCACAGAACCAAGTGAAACAACTACTTATTATGATCTCTACAGTAATTCACCACCTACGTTTTTCTAACACACGAGTTTCTGGTACGCTGCTCAGCAGAAGTTAATAGTTTCATTTTTGCCCCGTTTCTTGCATGAAGACAGCCAATATGAGGAATGCTGAGCCAGCCAATCCTGTCACCAGCTACATCAATTTTACCTTTCAGTTAATCTTCAAAGATTTAATTCTTCAGGTGAAAAATTAAACAATATTTTTACTTACATTTATAAAATAAATTATCATTGGGCTCTTTTATTCTAAATATTGATTTTGGAAAGGGAATGTATCAGTTCCTTGATAAACAGACTAGAACATCAATCATGCAATTTGCTCTGACATTGAGTGAGATACAATGAAAATGGGAATTTCTGAAGGTGGTAACTTGTTGATTAAGGTCAGCAATATACTCCAGGATATGCAGAAAGCAGTGGGGAACGTATCTCAAATCACTGCCGTTTTTATTGTGAGCCAAAAGTGATGGTCAGTGACCACAGCATTGTATGAGGTCATGAGCTGGATTGTACTAGTGAACCAATATTATTATTTAATGTTAACAAAAGTCATGGTGGGAATTTTAAAGCTCTGCTATTTTAAGTGGAAACCACTTTATGGTAAAGGCTAAAAAAACCCCAAATATTTCAAAAGAGATTTTAATAATGATCTTGAGCAAAAGTGAAGGTCCAAATTAGAAAGCAACAAAGTCTAGTTTCCAATGGCCAATATTCCTTTGAAAAAACAGCACACACACTTCTTAGTCTAAGTCCTCTGTACCCTTGCCATAATTTTGGGTTTGTACATTTAATTCATTTCAGGAGACAGTATTAGCCACAATTATTGTTGTAATTCATTCCTTATGTTGCTATGGATTAAACAGTAACTTATGTATAGTAATTATGCAATAGGCTGTAACTAACTGAAATATGAATACTGCCAGTTTGTCCCACTGTGTTTCAGATCTGCTACATAATTGTTAATGTTCACAACAGTGCAGTAATTGAATTACAGAACATTAGCCACATGATTATTATGATCATAAACTGCTACCAAATGGAAGACTGTGAAATAAGACTCCAAACACTGAAGTTGTGAAGCTCATATCAAACTACATCTATCCTGCTCTTCAGACTACTTTAGTCACTGTCACTGTCCTAACTTCTTTCACCTGTAAAACTTCACAAACAACTCATCTTTTCTTCTACTGGAGTTGTTCCAAACTTCAAGTTTCATTTCGGTGCAATCGTCATAGATGCTCCAGGTTGCCGGATTGGGCAAGTTTCCAACCCTGCAAAATCTGTATTTATTTGCATGAGGCTGCCTCCTCAAGAAACATTAAGCAGATGCCTATAGGGTTTTCAAACAAGAGTCTTCCTCACAGATCTGGTGGGATTCATCTGATCTAACATCAGCTGTCTGTGGGCTGAATGCCCAGGTGAAGCCATTTCCATCATAAAGAGAACAAAGCATTTTCAGGGGAGAATTCATCACAAGCGAGGGTGTTTGAGATCTTGCACATGGAACCTCTTTGAACTGTTTCCATTGAGAAGCTTTGATTAAATCCCTGTCTTTCTGGGCACTTGGGGTATACAGAAGTCTCAGACAGCATCATGTTTAGGTAATTATTTTATATAATTTCTTAGATTTGCTGCAACTCAAATACAGTCACGAAACCTAAAAAGACTAACTTTAACTCTGAGAGCATCATGGTTTCATCCCAAATGCTCATTCTATGTCACTGTTTCTAATTGGGAAGATTCCAGCACTGAGTTTTACATCTTAAATATAATATTCTCATTAGTCATTCGTTACTTTCTTTTTTATTGAAAAAAGACTTAAATGCCATGCACGAGGAAATGTGACTGAGAACATAATTGGGACTGAGACAATTAGTGTCCAAAAGACATGTACATTGATTCATCCTGAATCTTTACACTATCCAGAAGACGTGAAATCTAGACCTGCACATGTAAAGGCTGAGGTGTATCAGTCTGGAAATAGCAAAGATGAACTCTTCACTCACTGAGGCTTTCTTCATCTGACACTTCTGAGCTGTTCCACCAATACACAGCTTTCATGGGCTCTTTTAATGTATGAAGCTGCAGATCATTTGTGGTGAATAAAGCCCTAACGGATTACTCATTGTTAATTAAATAACCTGATTCTGTCCACTGAATCTAATACATTAAAGTATTTAATATTTGTTTGTTAAACTGCTTTGCTAAATGCTCCTTTGACTTTTATTGGTAATAAACATTAAGCATTTATGGCCTGTGAAAACAGTTGCACTTCTAGCTTATGCTGTTACTATTTACAGTTTGTTAATGAAATACCATTAACTTGCTCCAAACTGCAAGTTGTTTTTGTTCTACTCCTTAACTTTTATTATACAGGATACAGAATAAGTCAATGAAAGTCACATGAGCTATAAGCATCAATGGTACTTGTGACAAAAAAAACTTACATTGTCACATCAAAACATGTTTTTCACTAGATAAAGCTCCAACTGGTATTTTTTTTTCCTTTTATTCCTGCTTTTGCTATGTTCATTTGTTTGCACCTGACTATTGTTCCCTGAAAAGCAGAGACACCACTACGAGTTCCTGGGAAAAGGATATGTAGAAAGCTGAATTAAATTCAGTCTGAATTAAAATCTTTTCTACACATGATAGTGGCTTCACGCAACTACAGCATCTGACATGAGTAGCTAAAATACGCATGCTTAAAAATAAGAAACACCCCACACACACGCACGCGCTCCTCTTTCCATATACTAACACCACACAACTCTTGAGTGCTCTGGAGATGGAAAAACTGCCTCTGCATGCAATTTGTATTCCTACACAGAAGAAGCAATGCATTTTATCTGCCAGGGGTATAAAATACAGGGTTCTGCCAATTTAGCAGTCTCCTGTCTACCCTGTGCAGCAGCAGCAAACAGCTCCAGCGAGCCTGACTCTGTAAGGAGAAGGCATGTGCTGGATTTACAGAAGAAGAAAAGTCAGATCAATGACTGCTTTCAGAGATGCTCCTTTGCTTTTGCATTTGTCTGCAACTGGTTTTCTTTGAATGTTAGAGATGCGTCACAAACATATCTATTGAGTATAATGTATAATCATTCCTCCCATTTATCTGCTTGGTCAGTGTTCACAGAGAGTAACATGCTGCTTAGCATTTGTATATTCACTTTGCAATGCAGACTTGAAAATTAAAAAGAGCTAGGATAGCTTGATCATTCTGATACATTTGATTCCCGTAACAAAACTTTTATCTTGACACTGCTGTTTTGTCTAATGGAAATAGCTGGAGTGACCCATTATTCTCCTTAGAAAATGACTAATTTTGATAAAAACATTCCATGAAATAAACAACATGGCCACATTCCAGCCGTTGTATGCCTAAGAATGACAGCACATCTATCAAGCAATGAATAATATACAGTTTTGGGAGAGGTGACACCTAAATTGGCCCCAGTTGCAGATTTAGGTAGGGATAACAGCAATTCCTGCGTAACAAGGTACCTGTAGGGTGTCAGGCAGGGTTTAGAAGCCAGGCCCACTATAATGACAAGAGAAACAGACACCTGCAAATATCTGGCCTATCTTTACTCTGCGCTCCTCTCCCATAGGGATAAAACCAACTCCCTGCAGTGGAAAGGTGGAACAAGCAAAGAGCCGGCTAGAAGTTGCTGACAATCAAGAGCAAGAGTGCTACTGAGCAGCTGCAGGGTCAGACCTGTGTCCAAAGTGTGCTGCAAAGGCAGTGTTAGCCCTTTAGCCCTTCTTGGGCCAGTTCATTGGATTTTGGAAATGGGTTAGTGCAAATAAAATCCCTGTGCTGAAGAGATGATGGGACAGAACCACTGCAAAGGAACAGACTAGGGTATTGGTGGGAGGTCAGTCCTTAGGCTGCCTTTTGGGTGGCTGCATTGACTTTTTAAGGGCTCCACATTTACATCATTGCTGTTGGGTACTGGTCAAGGGCAAGCTGCACAGTCTTCCCCTAGACTGATTTACTGAGCTGTGATTATTTTTTTTTGTTTGAAGTCCTTTTTATTTAATATTGATTATTGCAGAATGCTGTGAGGTAACAGCATGAAAGTATTGTTAACTTAGTGGTAGGGTACATTTTATCTTCAAAAAAAGTGTGTATAAAGGTTTTAATCATCATCTATAGCTCTGCAATGAATAAGCATTAACATTGAGAAATTTTGATTTTTAGACTTAAGTCATACAATCACAGAGGAAAAAAAAAGAAGAAAACAATCCCACACTCTCCTATCCACCTACCTGTCCAAAACTCGGGTAGGAGTAAGCCAAAATGTGGCTAAAAGCAACTAAACTATTCTTAACCTTCCTTCAGAAATGACAGCAAAATTAAATAGAAGCAATCATGAATCATAGGAGGATCAGAGCTTGGTAACTAATTGGCCTATTTTCTGTACTGTCAGAATCCTCTCGAGCAATTTTCCTCAATTATAACTGCAAATCAGCATGTTATTTCCTCCTCACAAGCTACCCATTGCTGAGGGACTAACTAGGTGTCCCAGGATATTTCCTGATCTATTGCTAAAGACCAGTTCTCACTGTTAAATAATTACAGGAAGTTCAAAGTGCTGGTTTGGAGGGGAAAAAAATAAAAATAAATCTATTTTACCTATTAAGACAGGGAAAATGAAAACCTTAATTATAGAGAATCAACATTATTTTTAATAGTAGACTTTCCTAATAATTGGGAATCCTCTTGGATCAAAGCTAAGGACAGCCTTAACAGAATATATTCAGCACTTTCTCTTCAGATATTGATTTCCCTTCAGTATGAAGGCTATAACACTAAAACTCTGTCAACTACAGAGTCCACTGGAAAAAAAGGATAGCAGTTATTCACTGCTATTGTTCAGGGGTATCAAAGATATGATTAAACTTGCATGTAATTACAGCAACCAATTGAAGCTGTTTGCTTCTCCTCTGCATCTCTGGCTGCATGCTGATCACACACAATGTACATTTCACCCGTTAGTGGTATCCTTCAAGGTGCATTATGATGTCCGTTATTTAGTTAACATCAAATTTTCCTCGTAATATCAAACACATAATGAAAAGACAGAACTTTACCTTTTCTAAAGCATAAACACCACCTCAAAGACATCCCTTTGGAGAAAAGAAGGTGACAGAACAATTGACAGTTCTCAACTACATTACCTAAGTTTCCTCAGTCACGCAGACTATAAAAACTAAACTGATTTGGAATAAAATGGAGAATCGCTTTGTGTTGATTCATCTCAGAGCAGTGGTACTTCACTGGATGACAGAGTGTTTGGGCTTCCCAGGTGACAGGTCCAGCAGATTCACCATGACTGCAAGGAGCACCTGTGCATTTGGGGTTTTGTTTGTTAGCTTGTTTTGTAAATTCTTCCCCACAGCCTGCCCAGGACTGAGCTGGATTTGCTTTCAGAGCAATTCCTTCTAGCTCATTAGTAACAGCAGGCTCATCCTCCCTGGTGACACCTCTGCTAGCGCTATGTGGGTCTTTACCCATCTTTCAAGATACTTGACATTAGAGAAGAATTGTTATAGGTAGTATGCAAACACCTTTCTTTGCTCCTTGAGCTGAGAAAAAGGTCTGTGGATTGAGCATTAATGGTACAGGTTCAAAACCCATCCTGTACCACCAAAACTAATGGCTTGGTACTAGAAATACCTTCATTTCTAGTAGTCGAGAACTAAAAAAAAAAAAACCCAAGGAAAAAAAACCCCAAACCAACAAACCACGAAAAAGGCTGTTTTTTTGGTTTTATTTCTTTAATTTCTTGGGTTTTTTAAATGAAAGATCTTAATCTGATCTACTTCATGAGAAATTTGACTTTTCTAAATGCTATACTCAGTGGTAGCATTTGGGGGCTTTTTTTGGTTGGTTGGGGTTTTTTTGGGGGGCAGGGGAGATACTGAGTTTTTAGTTTGGTTTTTCTTCTAAAGGAAAAACCTAAGTGGAACATCATAAACTGATACTAGAGTGTTTTTAAGGTTTCTTAGTCTCAGTGACTGCAGCTGGTCTGTCACACAGCAACTAGGACATTCAACCCTATAAGCTCTGTCATTGCTGTCTGGGAATAGCTTAACAACCAGCAGCATCTCCAAGAAGGTCTTATAAATTGTTAAGCAAAAAAGTGATACCTTAGTACCTTTTCAAAAGGCTGGGCTATTACCTGATATCCTGCTGTAAATGTAGAACTTGGTCTAACTGAGGTTTTGGGGAGTTTCTGTAGCAGAATAGTGCTACTGTATACAGGTGTATAGAAGTACAGAGATTGCTCTCTGCAGATCTGCTGCAGTTGTGCCCTCAAATTTTCCAGTAATTTCTAAAAATCATAGAAATACTGACCAAGTTTCTCAGTGCTGCACTGCAGCTCTCTAATCCCTGCAAGGTCTGAAGGAGGATAGTTTCATTAAAGGTCTTGAAATGGTCATGTTTAAAACACTAACCTCAGGTGGCCTTGACTCAGTGATTTCTTTAAAGATAAAAGGCGTGGGATGTTCATAAGCTGTGTTCAAGATAAACACTTTTTACCTTGTCCAGTTAAGAAACAGATATAGATTAATCTGAAGTCAAAAGGGAAGACAACGTTTGAAGACAAAGGTTGAAATTATGCAAGAGATGCTTTAAACATGTATTATCTGCCTATCCTTTTGTGTCCTTCAATTTTATTATGTCTTGGAAATGAGCCATTGCAGCTCCAAAGCAGCAGCTTTTATTCAGCTGTGAGCCACAGGGCAGAGCATCTCCTCCTCTCTCTTGCCTATAGGGGATTTCAGATATGCATAAAAACCCCCAGAAAACCAGCATAACACTGTTGACTTCAGTGATGTTGTGATGTTTTGCTAGTAGAACAGAGCACCATTTGGCTTAAAGCAAGAAAATGTGAACTGTATCAAGAGAACCCCAAGGAGAGCCTGGGATTTACAGCTAACAAAGATGAACCGACAGAAGGTTAAATGATGTCACTTCTGAAGCACTAAAGCACTGTCTGGCAGGGGGGACTGCAGCAATGAAAAGGAACTTTCCCTTGAACCCATGCACAAGAGATGCACAGAATGGTAGTAGGCATGATGGATGGGGATTTCGGGCCCATAACTGTTCAAAATTTTCTCAAAAAAAATAAGAGCAGGCATAGCACCAGTGCTGCATCAGGATGCCATCTCTAGGCTTAGATACTTTGCCAAGAACCATGACTATTCAAGGGATGGATCTTTCTTATGATCCCCATCAGTGCCCACTGGTCTGGTTAACCTGCGTTTTGCCTACCTTCACACTAGATTACTGGGAAAAGTTGGAAAACGCCTACAGAGGGCCAATATCTAGGAAAAACATGACAGTCACCCCACTTCATGCAAAATACAACAGAAAGCATTTGCTTTAAGAGACAAATGCTGAATTGATGATCCACACTTGAAGGCGACGCAAATCAGGGCATGCTGCTGGGATGCCTATCTGTACTGCAGAAGTCAGAAATCAGAGCTTGCTTTAAATGGTATTTAAGCTTTCTCAAACTGGGCTACTCTATCCTATATATTAATTTTATCCATCAAATGTTCTTATCAATCAATTGCCAAAAGTATTTCTCTTAAGCACCAATATTATGGTCCCACACATTACCCCTTTGATACTAAGCAAGGCAAAACTGATTCCAGCTCACTACCCCATGGCAGAGATGAGGAGACACTCCTCACAGCCCCTCTATTACTGCCACACAACACATAACCCAACAGGGAGCAGATGACAAGCACATGAAGTGAGATGATGGATTTCCAGGCCATACTCCTCTGACAGCTGGCTCTAAATGGAGCCTCTGCCAATAATTTTTTCCTGCAACTTCACCAGGTCAAGCTCTGGCTTCATATGTTGAAGTTTCCTGGTTAAATTCACACCCATGAAATCAGCTGTAGTAATTAAAAACCTTTTTTTTCCTGATAATTGTTGAAGAAACTCTGGAGTAGAATTTGTATGAGGCAGCACACCTGGTAATTCTTCTTCCTCATCACTGTCATGTTCTTATCTCCCACCAAAAGATCAACCATGTGCTGAGCAAAGGAAACTAACAAAATACAGCTCAAGACTTTTAAACTGCAAACCAATGCAGTTACACTAAAACTCCATCACACAAGTGGTCATACTGAATTCTTTAGAAGCCATTACTGCACTCGAGTTAACACATACACATGGGCCACTTCCTCTGGGAATAAAAGCACCCTTCCCCACCAAAAATTATAACCCTTCATAAAGCCTTTTAAAAAGAAGGCTAAATCAGACCTTTCTTTCCCTCCTGCATGTAGCACAGAGAGTGCACGTGCTTGCATCACACTGGAAGAAGACTACATCACAGAGGAGCTCCCATATGGACATCAATGTCCCAAAGCTCAGAGATTAGTATGGGACAACCGAGAAGTTTGAAAGGCAAAGGCCATTTTCTCCTGTGTTACAGAACATAGCTACAAGATCTCATCCTAGTACTGTCTTGATACTAACCTGCCCTGCTCTTTTTTATGTGATATTGTTCTCTTTGGTTTCCACTATGCCATATGCACATGAACATGTACAAAATTCTGTTAAGAACACCATCAGCTAAAAACCCCACTACAGTCTTTCAAAGCACATGGCAGCATAATAAAACCTCACAGTTTGCTCTTTCATTTTCTTCTCTTAGTTGTGGTAAAAACCAAAACGTAAATATTTCCAGAATATTTACATTTTACCTTCATTAAAGGACAATATAATTGAGCAAATGCCAGGTGATTAACAACCACTTCTTTCTTACATGCAGTTGCCATCAGATTGAGCATACAGAAAGGGCAAAACACTAACACATTTTTCTCAGAGGAGCTAAAATTTCTACCAATATATTCAATGAACATGAGAAATCCCTTGGTATTTCCCCTGCTTGAAACCAAGGAAATCTTCATGGCCCTAAGTGTACTACTAGTCCTTGATCACCTTCAGCAGTTTCTACATTAGCCCTCACCAAACTGCCATAGGCAGTACTGGCTTTACTCAGCTCTAACCTTTAATAACTGACCTTTCCATACTGACCTTGGACCTCTCCTTTTTCTAATGATCATTGGGCTTTCAAAAGAACCTGTCAATATCCCCAGACCTATTCTGCTGGCCTGGCTTGGTGCTCTGGGGTTGCACCCTTGTTGGCAAGGTTGCTGCCTCTACCTGTGCTTGATTGCCCTGGTTCCTGGATTGCCTGCCTTGGTGAAACAGCTCTATTCTTGCTGCTCCCTCTGAAAAGGCTCCAAATACTCTTCCCTAAAACTGTTTTTATATACGGTGTCACGTCAAGGATAAACTGCCCATGTGCATAATGACAGCTATATACAGTAGTGATTCAATAAAGAAAAAAATCTATAAATGGCATCACCTCACATTAAACTTTTGACTTGAGGTGAACAAGGAGTAGACTTGACATTCACATCTATTCAGGTCAGACATTTAACACTGCACGGTCCAGGGCCATCTCCCCCCAAGGAAAGGTTGTTCTTTCCTGATGAATGCATACTCTCACTTTACACTTTCCCAAAGCCAAAAGAGGTTCAGTTTGAGTCTGGCTATTAGCCAAGCTCAAGCTGCACAGAAACACGAGATGACTGTGAATACACTAATCAAAAATGTAGAGTAAGGAAAGAGACAGAATGCTGTCCCTTTAAAGAGCTTGATTCTTTTCCCACTACACTGATCTTATACTAGTGTGGTGTCATAGTCATTAATGATGTTACTTCTCACCATTAAGGGGTTACCCCTAATATGAGAGGGAAAAAAATTAGACTGAGGGATTAGGTGTAGGCAAAGCCTTTAATTTCTTTTGTGCATCCCAATCATAACACCAAACTGCAGAATGCTTACAAGGTAAGATTACGCACTTTTGAATTCAGAAAAGTTCAAGATTGAGACCTGAATTTAGGAAAGACAAGGCAGATTAAAGAATGTGGGACAAAAAATGCAACTCCTACAGCAAGCCAAGTGAAAAAAGAAAATTTTTCCTCTAAGGCTCAGTGGAGTATGATCTTTTTATATTTTTGCATGAGGGTTTCAAGATTATGTTCAAAGATTTACAGATGACTTCTGAATACGAAACAAGATGCCTGAATACAACCTGTGTCCAGGTTATTAAAAAGTATCAGCAGTGCTCATTTTCACACAAGTACCTGGACTATGGGAATCAATTTGATTTGATGATATTTTGAATTGAACATGCTTTGCCTTTTTTTATCCACGTGAATGGAAACCCCCAAAAGATACAAACCAAGCATAACTTCAATACTGAAAGAGACCTGGGCAGCAGATGGGCTTGTTAAACTACTTTGTAAGGTCAACTTTGCATCTCTCAAAGTTCAAGAAAATGGTCTGTGCACATCTCCTGGAGATTTCTGCTGGGCTAAAGCTCTGCTGCTCCTAAGTGAGTTGTAATGACACAATGTACACAGCTGTGCTGAAAACAGAAGAAAGAATATTTGACATGAGAGACCTGTTAGAAGCAAACCCCATATCCTTTAGGTGCCTCCTAGTTAATTTTTTGACCCCACCTCCTGTTAATCTCCCTGCAAGACTTCATGAAGCCTCACATCCTCCTTTATACTCTAGTGATTTCTTTAATTTTATTAGATGTTCTCATTGATTTAATTTAATGATTTATACATTACCTATACTTCATGATTTGGCATTTTTCTATTGAAGGTAAGACAAATTACAAAGGCAACCCACAATGCATCACATGAAACAACCACAGCAGTCTCCAAGGAGATATTAATTGCTTAGTTGTGGGAGCAAACTAACCAAAGAAAAACAATGCAACAAACATGAAAGCACCAATTGGGTGCTTCACGTTATGGACTGAAGCCCAAGAGCTTAGGAGATAGAAAAGAGTGAACCTCAAATCCAGCTAAGTCAGAGAGTTATTAAAATAACAGACAGGCAGCTTGTGTGCAACTGGTTGCTGCAACAGTAAATTTCTATGGATCTAAGGCTGTACAATTTCAGAAGGGGACAAAGGGCAGATATGACCGCATGGATGTAAGAGGCTCAACCTACAGAAGAGCTGAGTCTACGAGCTGCCCTCTGGAGCAGGATGAAATTAGCAAGATCATTTCCTCAGGAGAAGTCCAGGTGTTCTAGGAGATATGGTAAACTGTCATTTTCATATCAGAAAAGAAGCTGTGCTTCAGTGCAATCCAAGGAAAAAAAAATCTCTTGGATAATTGGTAGTTCAGCATGAACAATCCAAAGGCAGTAGAACACAAAAGGATTCATCTCAGATAATTTGTAGTTCAGCATGAGCACTATTATACATGGCATTAAAAGAATTAGCATTCCACTAACAAGTGGAGAATAATTCTTTGGGAACCACCAACTGTTTCACTATTGCTGATTAAACAGGCCTTTAGCTCCCATCTGGACAGTGTCATACTCTGACTTGCTTCCAGAGAAGTCATCAGTGATTCTTAAGGAGCAATTTTAAAGTACAATTATTGTCACATCAAAAGGTAAAAGTGTAAAATAAAAAGTATTTTATGTATTGTATCAAGTAAGGTGGGGAAATCACCTAACAGTTATGTTGAAGTGGAGTAAAGGTTATGAATGGGACAATAAAATTCAAATGCAGAACCCCTCATGTCAGGGTTGCAACAAAATGATCTTTGAGGTCCTTTCCAACCCAAACCGTTTTATGATTTTATGCCTAGTGGCAATGTACCCACTAGAGTAAAAGAGGAGAAGACTTACGCATTTCTCTCAAAACAGTGGGAAAAACATCCATACCCTTTGCTCTGCTCTCTTCCAGCAGCAAGAGGACTGTGTTATTCAACTGGAGAAGGTTTGAAAGCTACAGCCCCACTTTGACAAGAGAATGGCATCGTCCTGCACTGAACTCACCCCTAGAGCAAGCTCACCTTCACAGTCCCTGAACTGCCACCACTGCAGGATCACAGGGTGATGCCCAGCTCTGCCACCACACTGCCACGTCCCTGTCTCTCCCCCCACAAAAGCTGCCGATGGTGCCTGATGGCAGCAGCACTATGCAAAGTATGACTGATTTAAGTGAATGCATTAAACACAACAGGCTTTCATTACAACCTGTCAGCCTTTTTATATCTTTGCTACATGAGAATGTATTGAAAAACCACAACTATAATCACAAATAAAGCAACAAATATGAAAACAAATAAAAGGCAAAGCAGGAGATGCTATTATTCTGTTTCTCCAGTACAAATTCAAAAGATAAAGAACAAGAGGAGGCAAGAGGGGCTGGAACAAGCCAGCAATATTCCTCCTCTTGTGTACTGCTGTCCTCATTAATAACAGCAGCTATTCCTCTCAATTATGACTCAAGGGGATAATTAAACTATTGCTGCTCCCATTTTCCCCACAGAGCAGCATAGTTACATCAGGGCTGGCTTCTCCTATTGCAGTACAGCAGTAGCCCCCTGGGAGAGTTGCATAATGCTGCAGCCCCAGCCGCAGGAGAGGGACCTCTCAAATATTTTCTGAAGGCAGTAGCATTGCCTGCCTTCTCCTATTACAGTCTTCAAACATCAAAGCTGCCCTTATTATTTCAGCATTTACTCAGGAACCATTGAGGTTTCAGTGAAACTGGGAAGATTAATTAAGTGATAGCAAGTTTGAATGTGGGAGATGAATGATTAACAGTTCTCAAGGTAAGAGTAGGTACTATCTTCTCAGAAAATGGTACCTACTTATATTGATGAATTTCTTGCTCAGTGGTCAATAATGTCACTTCAAGATGAGAGGCTGAAGTGCTGTAAAGAGAAATTCTCTAAGAACTACTCTGCTGACATTGTAACACCACTTAAGTAAAAAGTCAGATACTGCCAGACTGATATTTTTAACTTACTGAAGTGAAAGACTTCTGATCTGTCTTACTGTAAGAATTATCAGAGCTGTTTAGAAGAAAATGTAAGTGTAAAGGCTTATATGACTATGTTCAAGTCAATTTGCTGTACTTACCTTCATTCACAATTAGGTCTGCAACTCTAACAAGTCCCTAACAGTCAGAGATATGGCTCTATCCAGTAACTTCCAAGCAAGTCGGTAGAAAGAGACAGGCACAAACAGTACAAGCTTTTCCATCCATAGCCCAGTTTTGCATCTGAAGGCTATTAAGAACTGTACAGTGATTCCAGAAGACCTTATTTGCTTTGTACTGAGATCAGGGAGTTGATCCTGAGGAATACATGGTTGCAGTGAAAGCTGCCCAGTGCAGAATGCTCATAGAAACTGATAGGTGATAACATTTTTGATTGGGCTAGTGACCAGGCAAGCTGAACAGAGAGAACGGGATCAGTATCACACTGGTAGCAGTTTCTGATGCTATCTACTACTTTTGAATTCTTCAATTTCTTAAAAGCAGTTAAAAAATGAAATCATTCCAGTTTATCCCATCTTTAACGAAACACAGCACAGCAAGGCCATACCAGAGTGACACACACATGTCCTTTAGACTCTTTTGAAGAGTGGCAAAATAAACCATTACTTTTCATTTCAGGAGTTCCCAATTTTTCTTTTTTAAAATAACTTTTTCTGCTATTTGTCATAGTGCAATCACAGGTTAAACATGCCCAACAAAACACAAACAACCCTCCGCTGTGCAGTATAATGAAACTCTGCTAGGAACCAGTCATCAATGAAACAATTAATAGCACACATGTCTGAAGAAAGCAAGTAGGTTGTAATATCATCTGTATGCCTGACATTTACCAGCAATAACATTAATCCCTAGAAAAAACCTGCTATAACTCTCAGTATTATTTTATACACGGAAGTATCCAAAGATTTAATTGTAAAATGGGTTTTGAATAGTGCTTTAAACTGGAAATTAGTCTAGTGTTTAAATTAAGCAGTAGAGTGAAATGGCTGATTGTCATAAACCCATGGTTAAATAAAAGAGATGCAACCACTGACTATAATAAAGTTTGTGCTGCTTACCACACTGTCCTGAGACAGGTGACTGATTCCGAGTTGCTGAGTGCGTCCTAACCCCTGTGGTATCCTTATCAGTTGTGGGAGGAAGGTTCACAGTCTCTCAGAATAACATCTGGTTATTTAAATTAGTCATTTCCAGAGACAGGATACTCTGCAAGACCATTCAGCGCTCGTTCACTCAGACATCAGCCATTGCTGCTCACAGAGCTCAGCCCTCAAAGCAACTTCTACTTCATTCCCATCGCACTGCACAGCAGCGAAGAGGGGAATGAAAAAGTGAGCAAAAAAAGGCTAAGGCAGTGATAGTGGAGTTCCTTAGTGAGCTGTCCTGGACCAAACTCATCATTTGCCTTTCATGTAAAAGACTCATGATTCACATCCTACCAATTTGGAGATGTCACAGAGTAAAAATCTGCCTACATGAGGCAAGGACGACTGAAGCAATATCTTTATACCATGTACTTTTCCTATGCAATGCAACCTCAAGCACGTAACTCAAGAAAAACTGCTTGAAATTCATGCCTCCCAGAATACTATCTATTGAATGTCTCTTGCCTTGCAGGAAGCTGGAACAATAGGTGAATCAAAGGCAGCAGGAAAATCAGAGAAATCACCCTGTCAGGGGCAGAGAATGGGAGCTGAGAGGCAAGTACCAGAAATAGCCAGAAAATTGATATTATTTCTGTAAAAAGAAAAATTTGAAGGTTTTGCTGGGGGGGAGGAAGAGAGAGAGTGATGAAAGAAATCCCAGACCAGAGCCGATTTGAAACACTGCTATGGTATTTCAAGACTAAATATGTGCTCTGTCAGCCAAGCTGAACTTTATTACTTATTTCAAACAGGTTGGATGTTATAGGCAAAATTAACAAACTAATGGTTTAGCACAGAAATATAAAGCACAAGGTATTTACACAGAAATTTTTAAAGAACTCAGTTTTATAGGGTTTTTTTTTTAAGCAAATAACATATGCATCCAAAAAGTCTTACCATCCTATGATGCCCTCAGCAAAAACACTCTCCAATTGATTCTAGATGCAGAATTAATTTGCTGAGGTCACACAGAGCTGCAGGGATGCCTCCCCTCCTCAAGTCCTGTACCACTGCTACCCATTATCAGAATGCAGAGTGGAGATAAAAAAAGCCTTTTCTATTTTTTCCTACTCAAATTCTACACAGAAGGCTTAGCAAAAACTGGCTCTATCACTCAGGTACAGTATACAACAATATCTGTATCGCATTACGAGGAAGGCTAATAGCATAGAAGGCAAGAATCAAAGTACGAAGTATGCTAACAGCATAGAAGCCAAGAACTGAAGTACTAAGGCACTTTCAGCTTAGCTCACCCCTCCTGGGACATAGAACAACATCTTATGATTTAAGCATGCTTAAGTTCATCATTTTCTGTTCCAGAAAGATTATTTCCCTAGTCAGATCACGAAATAATGTGTGATCAGCAAGTCACCCACCAAACTAACAAGCATTATATGAACTCAGGTTTGGTTTTTTTCAGAAGCCAAATCCAGGTGTGTTTTTGAGAGAGCACAAAAGCACACTTTTGATAGAGGTGACATTTAGCTGCCAGATTCCAATCTCTCCTCCAGAGTACACAGGAAACCATTTCACAGAGACATACTTATTAACACAGACCAAGTTGTAGTATCGACCAAATTCATAGTAATGGTTGAAATATTTTCATCCAATACTCCTAAAATGGGAATATGCAAGCGCAGCAAATATGCGGCCAAGAGAATGTCAACCAGGATGATTTACATCCATCAAAGCTATCAGGGACTGAATAGACCCCTCAGCTGCAAGCATGTTACCTGTACTGCCTGTTTTCCCTCTTGCATTTAGCAACTGCAAACCATTCCTTTACAAACTAGAAAGGCTGATCAGTAAATGAGTCTTGATTTTCTCCTAGGAGTCAGCTGGATGCATAAATACAGTCCCCATTTACAGTAACCTGTGCACACACGTTTGATGCAAACTGTGCAGCAAAATGCTGGTCACTCAGCCCACAGCAGGCAGGGCAGCCCGTGGACCCTTCCACAACTCCACACATGCCTGAACATCCAGAATAAGGCTGTTTGATATGCCAGGTGCCACTCCATCAAAGCATTTGTATCAAGAAACCTAATTAGCAATTTATATTATATAGCAGCAACAACATTTTGTATGCATGGAATATAACTAGTTGGAGCACTAGTAGGATCTGCTACACAAAGTGGTATGCCTCATGTAATCAAAAATTATAACTAAATGAAAAAATACCAAAAATGGAGGTGGATGCTGCTGCCACATCAGTCTGATACTTGCATATCTAATAACAGCAAAGCTGAGAGAAACATGCAGTTAACAGGCACAGTAAAACAGGAGAGCTTGTAATTATAGGGTGACAAGGCTGTAACACTACAACATTTACACTTCATATAAATCAGCTCCTCAGATGGTCCTTAGCTGTAAAAGTGTCAGTCAGTCAAACCACTGCCCTCACTACTGAGGTTTTCAGAATAATTACACTGTGCATCTGGACACTTACATTACCACCCAAAGAGCCACTCAGTCAACCAGAAAGCAAAAGGCTGAAGTACTTGGAAAGTTTGCTGGTTTCCAAGGGAAAAAGCCACAGAACCAAACCGCATGTTCGTGCTGTACTGTGATCGTAACTGGTTCATATTTACTGAACAGTAAACATTTGGAAAAACAATTACACAAAATTACAGGGCAAAATATTTTGTTACATTTGCAAATAGGAATATATTTGTAAAAATGTGCATCTGCTCCAGGTTCCTTGGTGTTTCCAACCCATTACCCCAGTCAGATTAAACATTATTCTACAAAGATCATGGAAACAGATGCCTAAAGCAGAAAGCATTCACCAGGTTTGATTGGTGCTAGGTGCAGTGTATCATTTTCAGACAAGCCCCACTTCTCTACTCAGTTTTATCAGTTTCCTAATACTTTAACTAAAATTCTTCATAGCCACCAAGTCATCCAGTCTCCAGAGTACTCTATGTTAGTGATGGATCTTATCCTGAGGATGGTGACAGTATCTGAGGACAGTACTGTCTCCTGGGCTACTGAAGGCAAAGGACACCATCAACTCCAGGGGAGCTGGGCTGAGTTACATCATCTCCTTTAGCCCAGGGACCTGAATTAATTTGTCTACATTGATGAAGCGAGTTCATTAGATGAGCTCTGCTGAATTGTGATGGGCAAATCCAAGAGGTTACTGCCCTTGTCTGTCTGTCTGACTCTACCCCATAATTGATGACAGTTTGAATTAACACATTCTTGTATCAACTGGTCCATACTCACTTCTGCCAAGCCTGCAAAATGGGCTCAGACTGCAGTTGCAGGATTAGGTAGGAAGCAGAGGACTCTGACCTCCTCCCTCAGGTTAATGGGCAGAGCAGTAGCAGAAGTTATCCTGGATCCTGACAGCCTGCTCAGCTCACCCCACCTCTTGAACATCTAGTGGGGTAAATCCTAAGCCAAGTGAAACCAGGGAGAGATCTGAGGGCTTCTTTAACAATACCACAGTCTTACTTTTTTGTTATAATAATACATAATTCAGAATGTATTCTATTATTCTAGCAAGTAATTTGATGCATTATTATTTATATATGGAATCTAGGATACAATGCACAATGAAGCCAAAACAATTAAGAACAAATCTTTGTACAAAGCTCAACAAAAGTCTACAAATATGCAGCAGCTATGCTAAAACAAAGCAGAAACTTCACAGTACTCTCTATGTGTTCAGTTGTAGTTAACCACAAAGTATGCAAGCGCAACATTAAATAGGTTTAGAAACTGAAGAGGCAAAGAACATGTCACAGTCTGGTAACAATCTTTTGTACCCAGGGTAAAAAGCAGCATCTCCACTTCCTACTATCATAACCACAGTCATTCTGTTATTTGTAATCACAAACATAACTTAACCGACACTTATATCCATATTAAATAAAAGTGCTCTTCTCCACCCAAAGATAGATATTTCAAGAGTGAAAGATATAGTAAATATACATCTCAAATTAGCTTATAAGAACACAGGGACAAACTCATCCCTACACAATGCTCTCAATATCAGAGCAGTCTATAGAGCCATTTCAGCAGCCCTGCTTGCTCCTTCCCCAACTTTAAAATTCCCATTCTAAAGGAGAAGCAACTCCACTCACAGCCCACTCATCAGAGGAGCTCTTTGGGCAGGTCTGGAGAAACTCACTTCACATTAACTGACTAGTCCAGAGCACAGCTCCCTGCCCTCGCTCCAGTTCCACAGCACACACAGAGTAGCATACACAGAACCTCTTTGGGCGCATCATCCCCTGCAGCTAGGGCAGTTTTGCATCAATTATTCAAAGCCACAATCATAGAAATTACCATCTTCTCTACTGAAATTACTCTACTTTAAAGTATAGCAATAAGTTGCCTATTGCTTTGGGCCAGCAACATCTGCCACTGCCTCAGAAAAGCTGCTGACCCAAAACAGAGCAGAAAAATACAGTCTAAAACACATACACAGAATCAGCATCTTTCAGCTTCACTCTGGCTATCATTTTCTCTTCACCCATTCTTCTTACCTGTGATAAATGCTCTCCAAAGAAACTCTCCTTGATACATTCAGCACATGGCCAAGAACTTCTCTCCACAAAGCTCACATCAACAAGACCTACACCTTCAACAATGCATTCACCTCACATCCACCAGTGCGGGAGGAACCACCTTTATAAACTAATCCCCTTCCTGCATCACTCATGAGGCAAGTCATTAGTATTAATGCCTTGCACATGATCCTTATCTTGTTACTTGCCTACACCTGTGCCCAGACACCCATCCTCTTTTAGGCTGGCCACCCCAATAAACTTACACCTGGGGAAACATGAGTCCAATTACTTCCACTGTTTCTTATTGTCTTTGTTTATAAAGCAAAGAAAGCCTAAAATTGTGTTTTACCCAGAAAATACTGTTGGGTTGGGTTTTTTATAGAGGGAAAGAGTGAGAAATAAGTGCCTCAAGCTAATGGCAATAAAGGGAATGCCAACAAAGATCCTAGCCTTCAGGAATGGAGGCTCAAAAACTCATTAAAGGCACAGAAGGATGGAAAACCCACCAAAATCTACAGAAAACTTTTCATTTATAAGAGCAGTCTTGAATTAGGCATTTGGAAAGGAGTCTCTCACACACACAGAGAGCCGAATAAACTATACTGGGCACTGTCTTCTACCAAGTACTCTGAGTAATCTCTATTAGTTCTACTTTAATAACAAGCTGGCAGTAAAGGTGCTGATACTAATTGCTGAGTATTTCTTTGCTAAAATCAATCCTTAACACTGACCACAATAAATGAGTTAGGCTTTTATATAAAATTCATACTTAAAATAGCTATGAATCTTCCTAATGTGTCATTTGACATTTGTTATTACTTGGCTGTGGACTGGCTTTGAATATTTTATGAAATATTTATGGCAGGAGGGGCTATGGGATTCCTGAGCAAGACACATACAATATGCTGAAGATCAGCGACAATTACCACAAGGGTAAAATTAGTACAATCAACCATCACTTTCTTATGAAAAAATACAGACTTAATTGGTGGCAGGCGGATATTTTTCCCGGTTTAAGCCTGCACTTTGTTGGGACTGATTTGCATATTTTTCTTCACTTTTGTAAGATTAAATAAAATTCTGTTTCAATGGGAATTTTGGCTAATTAGCTCCTGGCAAGCACAGGAATGTTGCGTTTGCTTTAAAGAAATATTCTGTACATTCCCTTTACATCCCCAATAATTTGACAAAAGAAGAGAATAATAGTTATGTGCATCACATCCAGCTAATGTGCAACAGATTGTAAGCAGGTAAAAGTGGAATTTAGGAAGAAAACCCCCTTTGTTTTGCTGTCCTTGCTGAAATGTGGATTGAATTCAAAATCTTAAATTAAAAATAATTGCAAAAGTTCCATGATTTAAAATCATGATGTTGTTATTTAGTCCCTTGTAATTCTCTCCAGTGATCATGTCAGATCCCATTTCAGAGATAGAAACACTGAGTTAGGGGACATCAGCTTTTCCTGCATTCAGTGTCTTCAGAGTGAGCTCTATTTGGGATGTCCCTAAGTATATTCTGTCTTGGCTGTTGATGTGTAAAATCACATCCTTCATCAACTGAGTACCATAAAAGACCCCATACAATGGCTCTGTGTTGTCCAGGTGCAGCAGCTTGGACTCTGAGCTGAACTCTAGCAACATTCATTTAGTATGGAAGAAATGGTTAAGCAGTCATTTGGTGAAGAGATTTTTCAGTCTGAATGGAAATTCACCCGCTTTTATTTGTGCAAGGCTTGAGACAACATACACGCTTTGAAGAGATTTTGTTCCTGGATTTATGTGTGCTGCTAGTGCAGAGGCAGTGAAAATAAGTCAAATTCTGCTTTCACATGCATTGCTGCACCATCCACTGAAGCCATGTATTTAATGAAGAGCCGGAGTTTGCCTTGCATAGCAAATCTGTAGTTACAATCATGCAACAAGACTTTCGAGGGGTAGCTCTGGCTGAAGGACTGTCAAGTACATGATACCACCCAGGGCTAAAAACCTTCACTTTCAGAAGTGTTTGGATGGGACTCCCCAAAATGGCTTCATTGTTAATTGGGCTAAAGAAAGCAAAACAATGACAGCAAAACTAGCATAATTTCAGTACCATAATTCATCTATCACCTTATTAATAAATGAAAATTCAAGGCATGGTGGTAATCTGACCTAGGATTAGACACCCAATGTTGCTTTGCATTGTTATTTTCCTTGCTATACACCTTTCCTTGCTGGAAGATTACCATCTTTAGAACCTTATTTATTTATATGTATCAAATATTTATTTACTTTTTAAACAATAAGATTCAAAGCTCTTTAATACCATGTTTCTCCTGCCCACCATAACAGTGTTTCTCATGCAAATGCTTGTACCTCTGTGATTTTGTTCTCTTGAAGTCTCTGGGGGTTAGGTGCTTTGAAACCTAATGGGATTATGTCAGAAACACAGCAATGTATTCTGCATAATAACACCCTGGTTTAGGCATTCTGTTGTTTTTATCTAGGAGCAGACCTAAACAGTTCTCTCTTGAGGAAAAAAAGAATACATTTAAGCAGATAATACAATTCCTTTGGAGACTCAGAGTTCTTCTCCAAGTGCATGCATACAACTTCCATTAGCATTTAAAGGAACGTGAAGCAAGGAGATATCTCTGAGCCTGTTTCTTTGGCTATTGTGAATATCCTGCCTGCAGAAATGTTAATGTTTTTATGTATTACCTCCATCTGCTTCAATCCTGTTGAATTTAGGTGTGCTATTTATAAATATGAGTATGTTTGAATTAGTATATGTTTTGCCTGTTTAGGCACTATCAATTTTCTCCCACAAAGCACAGCTGTCATTGCTTTCATTAGTAAAAGGTACTTTTTACTTACTTTTGGAATTATGATATTGATTCCCCCCCCTCCTCTCGCACTGCTTCTTCGTATAGTGCATTGTTAAATGACTCAACAAGTTTAAACCCTTGAAAATGGGGTTTGTAATGGAAGTGCTGGCACACCCTTAGCTACATTGTCACGAGCTGTGATGCTGCGCTAAATGGATGGAGCCACACTGACCCCCCACAGAAATGAAGACGCAAATGCCTTGAAATATAATTTCAGCAACACAGTTTTTTGGTGATACTCTGCTTGGATTCAAAATAAATTCCATGAAATTCGAATGAGCCATTGGAACCGATAACTACAGCCGAAGTATGGGAAATGTCTCACAAATCAATCATCCCAGGTGTGAACAGAATTTCCAGGCTGGTTTCCTACATATTTTATTCTTGTGGATTTCTTTGAAGTTGAAATCTCTTTTTATTTGCAACATCCTTGCCCTTGAGTCTTTCTTCTTTTCTAAATACTCACTCATTCCCCATAATCCCTTTATTCCGTTCTATTTTCCAGCCATGCCTTCCTTGATATGCTTTTCAGAAGCGTATTGTACCGAGGCCCATCCAGATGCACATTATGCTTTTAGTTTTGTCTCCATTTACCTCCTACAGGCAGTTGAGTAGCCAGAGTCTCTCTGGATCTTGCTTAACCAGCCTTTAGGACAGAAATACCCTCATGGAAGTAAAAGTTACAGTGGGCTTTGGGTTACTTTCAGGCCATACCCACGCCTGTCCTTCATGATCCAAATACCTCCCATCTCAAAGAGAAGCATTTGCCTGAGCAGGTACAGCAAGTTAGCTGATTACCACAATGCCACACATAAACTCAACCTAAATAGTATTTTTCTGTGCCTATTACTTTGGAAGAACTTATTTCTGCAGACCTCATGGTCAGTGTAATATTTAAGTATTTCTAGTGTAATGATATTCCTTTTAACAAGCACTATACCAGAATGCCTTTCTCAGGAAGACATATAGGCAACATCATACACATTTGCAGAGGCCTTTTCTAAAGAATAAAAGAATGCAATCCATGAAGCCTTGCAGGCATTATGGCTTCACTAATACTCATATATTAGAACAAATAAATGTGGACTTTTGGATCATGCCCAATTGAAATATCACATCAGCCTGGGGTTTCCTTTTTGAATGATTAAATATTGTACCAAAATAATTCTAGTGCTGCTATTTAGGGGGAGAACATGATGATAAAACCAGAGAAAAATATGAGTATCAGTAGGCTATGTAGCAGACTACTCCCCTGCTCTTCACTGCATTCCCTTTCTTTCCCTGCTGCAGGATGCTCCTAAAATCTTGCCGGGAGGACATGCAGAGGAAGAGTGCAGACATTAGGAGGGAGTAGGTGTTTTGCAGCCGTGACTGTGGTCTGCAGCCCACTGATGGATGGTGGCTGACCCAGATCCTCCCCTGCCAGTGTTGGGTATGTGGTTGATCCTCCCTGCTGGGTTGCTCTTTGAGCAGCCCAATGCTATGTATGGACCAAGACAGGCTGGTGTAGGCTGACCCCAAAATACCAAGTGGAAGAGTAGCATGGCTTTCACAAAGGCTGACTAGAAAAGCCCCATCCTCAACTGTTCGCCTATCAAACCCTGTGCTGGAAGTGAGAGGGTTAAAGGTACAGCTATTTGTGGTTATATTTCACTTTTGAAAAGCTAGATTTCTGAGATAGTCATTAAAAGATTAATTCAGACAGTGTCCTTGAGACAGTTAATGAGATATGCTAATTCAAAATAAATAGGTCTGGTATGAATTCTTGATAAGAAAACATCTGTTGGATCTGTTGCTCACTTGCAAGGGAGGTAACTGGGTCTGAAGATAGCAAGATATGATAAGGAGCATGCAGCCATCTCAAAGACAAAAGTCTGAAAGAACTGATTGTTTTTTAAGTTAGCCCTGGAAGACATTTCTTCCATCTGACTTCTTTTGGATGTAGAGACTGAGATAGACAGGCCTGGGGCCAGGAAGCTGCTAAGTGAATTAAAAAGAGGAGACTAATCGGCCATCAAAGCCACTGGGGAGAAAAGTATTATTAAGGCACTATATTTTCCCCAAACAGCTTTAGGATATCTGGCAAAGAGAATGGATTTTGCCTGAAAGTCACCACTAGAAGGAACTGAAAATAAGCGTCACCTGTCATAACTGCAGAGCTTTGAACGCTTTTTCCCACCTGCATGGAACAGTGTGGGTTGCAGCCACAGTGTTCCTCATCAGGTGAGCAGGCACAAAAGGGCATTTTACCTCCCTTAACCTTGGCAGGTGAAGCAGAATGGCTTTACAATTCAGATGGACACAGGTTTGCTACCTGGATGTACTGCAGGTTTTATTGCTGGGGTTTTCTTCCCTGACTCAGCCACAGTAATGTGCTATCACATTTTCATACAGACATCATAGCACCATCCCTTATAAGGAGCAGCTTGGATTAATTCTGTAGAAGTCACAGAGAAGCAGGAGAAACCATACTGCTCCTTCGTAGCTGGTTAGCTTTCCTCTGAAAAGTACAAAATGCCATCTCCAAGATGATCACGTTTTGTTCAATACCACCGAAGCGCTTCTGCGCAAGCAGTTCACCTCTCTGGCTATCAGTTACAATAATGCTTACCTACTATTGCTGAGGTTTTTGAGCTTTACAGTCACATAATGATGTAGTGTATGCTTTATAATTGTTTCTAGATGTCTAGAGAGGTTAAATATTCAAAGATTATGGATACTGGCCTTTCAAAAATTTCAGATCCAGCCATTTGAATTTTTTATTTAAGTCTATGCACCATACTCTGTTATGGGTTTTAATCATACATAACACCCTCAGGCAGTGTCAGAATCAACTGGACATTTAATTCCTTGTACTTAACAATAATATGAAATTAGGAGGTTATGCCCTTCTACTGTACCATTTCCTGCCAGTTGCATCATTCCAGCCAGGAGTGGCCTAAGCTCAGGCTATCTCTGTGCCTGACGTCAGGCAAAAAGAGGAGATACTATCTGAGTAGTAGAGTAGTATTTGCATTCTCCAGCCTGACTTAGGCTAAGATTTCTTCCCTAGTATGCTGGGAACAAGATACTGCTTGAGTAGCCTATTGCATTTTGACATCTCCTCATCTCTGGCTGAACTGGCTTTAAACCTGTGGCAGAAAGTAAATGTGTTGCACTCACAGGTCTCGTCTCATCCTTTAGATATTCCACATCTAAAATACTGATACATCCAAAAAGGACCTGACAAGGTGTTTGGAAAATATGATAGCACCTGCCTATGCGCTAGTGTCTGAATACCAGCTTTCTCATCTAATCAGAATATGCTTGAACAGATTCATATTCCTCAATTTTTTCTCTAATAAGAACAGTAATTTCTTAATTTCAGTTTTCTCCAGTAAAATCTAACTAATTGAGAAGCTAAACCAGATCATTTGACATAAAATATCTGTTCTTCTCTCTCCGTTATTGTAACAATTACATTATATATTTTTTTTTTCCCTAAAACATCTTGTAGAGGTACAGTAATTTTTTTGCACAAAGATTTTTATTATATAATTATAACAACATAATTCACCATTGTCAGACACATCATCTTTGCTTATCCTATTTTTCTCTCATATTTCTGACTTGTTTTGCTCAGTGCTCTGTACATGTGCGGTCAGCATCATGCTGAGTCACTTAGCGAGTGAATCAGGTATTTTTATAGTCCAGGATTTTATGTTTCTGCTGAAAGCTTGCAGCTCCCAGTAACCTAAGCTTCAAAACCATTTTACTCACGTCTTTAACGTAGAGTTTGACCCCTGAGTTTATTTGTGACAATAAACTGAGGATTTTATAACAAATAGTATGCACTGATGTACACTTGGTTAGTTGTAATTACGGAAGATGATTGCCTCCTTCTCAGCCAGTGCTCGCTGCTGCAGATGGCTGCTGGTCTTCATGAATAAATTATCTATGCCAGTATAACAAGTTCTGTTACCCTGAGTATTTTGTTCAAATGGTGTCAATACCAACACCCAGTATATGAGATTTAAGTAGATATGCTCAAAAATACTCTATACAATTAATGAATATCAAAACTGTAATGCTGATTCCAAACTCTTATCAACACATTGTGTAAAATGGGAATATCTGAAGATAATGCATTTGCATTTGTCTAGAAGAAGGTTTGGAATTAGGGCAAGGTTTCAGCTTAACAGGTAGTAACAAAGCTGTCATTAAGCCACTTGTCTTTTATTTAAAAAATCAGAGTCATATCTCTAGCTGGTATAACTTAGTAAAACTTTAAAAGTTTCATTAGATACACCATTTATAGATGTACAGACTCCATTCCTAAGTCATCTAAGTTTGAACTTTACTGCATAAAAGACAACAAAAATCAGTTTATAGTATGATTGCCGGGTCATTCAGCAGAGAAGGAAAATCTCTTCATGTGGCATAAATTGCTTTCTATGACTTTAATAAGGTGAGCTAATGGTCAGTCATTAACATGTTTAATATTTAGCAACTAGTCTATTTTATAATCTCAAGATTCACTTTGAGAAATATCCTTGTCACAATTCCCTTTACTACAGCTTAATTCAAAGGTTCCACTAGCAATTTCAGCTGTGTTGCATGAGTGCTAATGAAGCACACCACAAAATCCTTGTTTTTCTGATACTCGTACCTTGCTTAATCGCCTTTATGAACATGCCACTCACTCTTGTAAAACAGCTTAATAGACTGCATGCACCACGCTGGGAGCCAGCTGGGAGGCTCTTCAGAAAACACAGTGAGGATAAAGGTGAAGACTGGCTGACTGGCAGCGTTCAGAAGAGCTGAGACTTTCACCGCCCTGCTCTTGTGACTTAAGCTTTGGTTATTATCATTAGTAAATATTAATAGTATTACTTGTATTGATGGGGAAAACTCATCAGAGATTAGAGCTCCATTGCTCATTATGCTGTACAGACACAAGAAGAGACAAAAGTGCTTTAGAAGGGTTTGCAGGCAGGCTCCATTGGGCCAGGGGAGGCAAACCCAAGCATGTACCTGGTGTACACAGGACCAGAGGAGCATGCAGAAAGTCTGTGACCAAGAACTGGATCCTAATATCCTAAGTTGTAAGCATAACACACTCATTTGTCTTCCTCTGCTTTCTGAACAGCCAGGGATTTACAGATCAGTTCAGGCTGCTTTGCACAGTGAACATGCTGAACTCAAAAGCCAAGTCAGATCTTTCTGCGTTATTTCTAAATGACTGATCTAGAATTACTACGGTTTGTAGATACGTGCAACACACCACAGTTGGCAGATCCTGCTAGTACCTGTATTGTTATAATAAACTGACATATTTATGTACATTTTATGGTTTTTTTGTGATGCATCTTGGGGATATGATTTTTCCTTTTTGCCATAATCAATCAGTGAACTGGTATCTTTCCACAGGCAGAAATAATGCATTGACACTGCCTGACTGCAATATATTAAAATTTAAATTACCCTCTGGTCTGCTGTATGAATCATATTAACAGATCCTAAATACACAAAAAAGGCAGTACAATAAAATTCAGAGAATGATAAATCACTGAGGTTCTTACATATTTCATAAATAAAAGATTGGATAAAAGTCTGAAGTTTACTTACCCGATATTTACAAATGCTAAGACATTTTTTTGTTAAAAAATCAATATAATGTTCTAAGAAGACATTCCCTTCTGACACTTCATTTGACAGCTTTCACCACAGCCTGGGTAGAAACCAATTTGCAGTAACTATGAATTGCTATTTAATTTGGGGGCATACACAGCCTAATTGAGAAAGTGTGTTAAAAGTCGACAAGCCAGAGTCACATCTAGTAATTTAATTCCCATATGGCAAATCCACAATAATCCCAGGATTAAAATGTAGCACCTTTGTTTCAGTAGTTAAGTGCAGAGTGCCAGCAAAGACTAATTTTGTTCACCTGGTGAAGGAAGCTGCATGACACTTTATACTGAGATGCATGTGTGAATTAATTTCTGTAATGGTCCAAGACAGATTCTGCAGATTTCTGTTACTTTCTTAGATACTTTTATATCTGAAAGATGCATATTTTGGTATAGAAATCTTATTCTTTTTTGTAATTACCTGCATCCTCTCAACTCTGATAATTTCAACAACCGTATGTGGAACATGAAATCAGTCCCCAGTTGTTTCGTCTAAACATATATATTTAAGTGAAGAAAATGGGGAACTGTTTATTTGTGGAACTTTTATTCCAGTTTACCTGCATATAACTATGTTTGGGATCATCATCTTTTTTTCTTACAGAGGCTCATATTAAAATGCATTTTTAAGCTCATGTGAAAGAGCAGCTATTAGTTCACTGCAGAGCCTCTCAGCTAGTTTCTCACGCGTGTATCTCTGCCTTTCCCTCTCCCCACCATGGTCAAGCACCCAATCCAGAATCCTCGTACTGTCAAACAGACTATTTTATATGGGGCTTACAATTGCACCGTTATCACTGTTTTCCTTTCTGGTTTTTTTTTGCCTGTTGTCAATCTGAAATGTCCAAGCCCAGCTCACTTGAAAATTCACAGGATAATATTCCTGGCCTATTAAAAAAGAAATCAGTATTGCTGTTGCAATGGGCAGGATGGCACAACATGTCAGATACTTTCCTTGAAGGCTCTCGAGCTCAACTAATGTTTCTCCTCTCATACTCACGCTCTTTCACATGCTAAGTGTATTTTCAAAGTATTTGTTGCAAATACATCTTAAACATTTGCTTGCTATACTGAGCTGCTTTATTATAATCACACTCAGCTCTAGCAGATCACTTTATTAAGGAGCAAAATAATTAACAGACTTGCTGGTGTTTCATGGGAGCATCTCAATGCATATCCACCTCTCACACATAGTGTTTTTCTCAGGGTTAAGGGAAAATTGCAAAAAGCTGGCAGGACATGGGCTGAATTGGCATCATACCACAGGGTTTCTTTTCAGATTTTGAGTTAACAAACCACAACATGGCAGCACAAAAAAAAATAAAGAAAGAAAAGGATCATGGCTTGAACCCTGCCAGATGGGATATGGAGACAGCTCAGGGGAACTTGCCAAAAAACTGTGTGTGTGCATGCAAGTGTGCACACAAACCCTTTATAAACTTAAGCAATCTCTTGAAATTCCTCCACTTTGAAAAGCTTCAAATCAAATGTTTCATTTGTCAACACCAAGAAAGAGTTATTGCTATATATATTCATGCACTCATTAGTTTTATCCAGCTACTTTTACACACTGCTTCCTATAAATAAAATACATTTTTACTGCTTCTGAATTATAGAGATATGATCCCAGTTAAAATAGAGATATTCACACTTGTAACTGCCTGATAAGGGAGGAGGTAAATGCTTTTATGTCAATACACTAGCTGCAAACCTTCCACTTTTACTAATTGCTTGCTCTGTGTAGTTGGTCACTGAGTCTTATGATGTGATTTCCATTTTAATTGTGTGAATAAAACTTTTTAGAATAGCAGAATATGGAACAAAAAGTATCTCATTCTCACACAAATAAATATTAATTCATGGAAGATGAGGAAAGTCGT
>JANHGB010057130.1:0-28942 GCA_026283785.1 Coracopsis vasa
GGAAAGGAAAGGAAAGGAAAGGAAAGGAAAGGAAAGGAAAGGAAAGGAAAGGAAAGGAAAGGAAAGGAAAGGGAAAGAGGAAGTGAGGAAGGAAGGGAGGAAGGCTTTACATCCACATGCTGTTGAGATTCTCAAAGCCATTGAAAAAGAATGGAAATCCTATCCCATTACTATTAATTATACAAACTTAAGAATAATCTTTTAAAACTTCACCCTGCTTATTCATAGCACTCTAGGGACCTGTGGGACACAGGAAACAAATGAGTTTCACTCTAACCTTCTTCATCATTCAGCCACAATGCATTTACCACATAGATCCTCCTATTCATGACAAAGCCTTGATTACATTGATGATGCTCCATGCTGGTGAAGGACTGAAATTACAGTAAAGTGACAAGGCAGTTTGATAGCTTCTAGGAAATGCAATCGCAACATCTCCGTTGGAATCAAGTGGATAAGCCCTTACTTTTTTAAGAGTTTTACTCAAGAATTCGGCCCCTGAACCTAGGAATTCTGACTGCTAACCTTGAAGGTGGAAGTCACATCATGCATCATTCCAGTATCTTGATGAAAAGCTTTAAATCACAGTTGCTAATGAATGGACAGCAGAATACCATTCCCAGTCATCATAGAGCGCTTCCTTCCCACAAACACTCCACATTAGCTGTAGCACACACAGTCTTTCCATTCCAACTGAAAGGTAACTTATCAGATACGGAAGAGGGAGAAGAGAAATGGAAATTTCTCTTATAGTTTTCATTTCTTGATCCACAGTTCATAGGCCTCCTGAGACACTGCAGTCTACCACACCTAACTCCAACCTTTGAAACAGGCTGAGGTGTAACTGCTCCAAGGATAAATTCCAACACAAACACAGGAATCTGAGCACGTTGGAACACAAACACATCTGAATATGTTTCATCTGCCCTTGTTATCACAAGTTGGGTAAATTGGAAACTGGAAACGTGGAAAGAGGCCTTTAAGGAGCAAAGAGCACGATTAGTGCGCAATGCATAGCGCAAGACCATAGCTTTTTCAAGGAAGCCACTGCAGCCTAAAGAGTCAGATCCTTTCCAAGAGATGCTTCCAGGATTTGCCAAGAGTCTTCCAGCAGCACTCATGGTGCAAGGTGAAAAATGGGTACTGTTTGGAGCTCAGCACTGCACAGCAGCAACCAGGGATGCAAACCAGACAGGAGGAGTGCTTCCACTAAAGTCACCATGGGGACTGTAGCTGTTTGGACTGACACAACTGCTGTACAAAGAGAGAAGAGCCACATTTTGACCTTCATCCTCATTTATCAGCGGGGGAGAAATTCCATCTGCATCATGATATGAGCAGCATCCCTTGGAATGGTCTCGTCTTCCAAAGTCCTAAAGCTCATTCAACAAAAAAGCTTAAAAACCTGGTTTTGAAAGTGCACGTGGCTGAGGAAGGACATAAGGAGCAGACAGCTCATCCATAATCAGGGTTTGACATGAGATGTGTTGCTGTATTTTTCAGCTTGCTGTAAATTCACCTCCAATGCACTCCTGTCTTTGCTTTATGTCCTGCAACAGGCACACTTGAGATGATTGAATTAACTGAATGAAAAATACTAAGAATTTTGGATTTTGTTCTGCTTTCAGGTAATCCTAAACACCAGTGAGAGACTGAGAGTTTAAGGAACTGTGTGACTAGACCCACCATAAGACCCTTAAACAATTAGGTGATGGTTTCATATGGACTTTCAAAAGCTACCCATAAAACTAATACAAAACTCTGTTCTCAACCTTGTTCCACAGAGTGCTTCAGGAGTACTCAGGTATTTATGAAGACCTGAGTTTGATTCACTGAATTGAGAAGTTCTGTGTGATTACTGGAAGCTGCTGTTCCTAGGCCTCTGTCCCCCATCCATGTAACAGGGGTACTAATCTGCTTTTCTCAATGGGGTATCATGAGAATTAATACAGTTAAGATCAGGAGATGCAATAATAACAGTACTAGAATAACACTAAGCATTCTAGACAAATTTTCATGTACAGCTACCCAGTTAGGGACCAACATTAATCTCATTTCTGTATAATCATATCCTTTAAATGATAAGGGTAGATCTGCTCCTTTTTTGTGTAGTGTTTATGTTCCTTTCCTTGCTTTGGACATAAAACCCCATGATTATACGAATCCAGTAAAGAAAGAACTTGCAAAAAAGAGAGAAAATATATTTCTTTTGGAAATAAAAAAATAATTGAAAATATAAAAAAGTAACTCATGAAAAGAACCAATATTCAATCCAATTTCAAATATCTTCTCCAGTGACATGGTTTTGGTAATTCAGTGGAGAGCCGCTTGGAACCATTCAAAGATGTAACCTTGCGCCTTATTCTGCTGTAAGATTAATTTCTGTGGAGACGCCAGGCAAGATGCTATATAATGCATATGAAGGATGCAGATTCTTTCAGCTAAAAGAACAATGCTCAGGGTATTCCAGGCAAGAAAAGCTACAGATATATTTCAAGAACTGTTAACAACACTTGAGTAATCAAGAAGGACACTTAATCTGCTCTCCTTGGCCAGACTACAATGTGCTTTACTGACACAAACCCAGTTCTCCAAACTAAATAAAACCAGTGAGGTTGGAGATTCAGCTCTCACCTCTGCTGCAGTTCTGCATGGAGAATCTACAATGAGGAACACAGTTGGGTTTTCTTAAGTATTCATGTCAAGAAAACTACCGCAGGATCCCTGTAAACACAAGGGAAATTGCCCCAGGAATTGCTCTGAGACTCCTCAAGTCGACCTTTGATTGCTCCCCACACCCTGCTAACCACTCTGGATTTTATTACTGGCATCAATTTTAGGCTATGCAGATATTCCGAGGTGGAATGTAGGAATCCTACAGACAGACTGTAGGAGTATGAGAAATACTTGCTTTAGGAGAAAATTTGGAGAGCTCTAAGTCAACCAGTATTAACCACATCTTGAATTTTCTTCCCACATCTACCCTTTAACCAGTAAATTTGAACACATTTTGAGTCTTCACTGCTCTGTGGCAAAAATAGCTCACGTCTTATTGAATGATGAATTTGCAAGCACCCAAAATGACCTGAAATGAACAAACAATCATTTTGCCTGCAGAGTTTGCACAGATACCTGCTTTACAGAGCTCTAGGACTGAGGTAAAAATCAAGAGAGAATAAATATTTAGCTTAGGAAGCAAGGGGTGAGTATGTTAACACACCTCTGCATTACTGGATTTGTGCTGGAACTTGAGGCAAAAGTAGCAAGAAACCACAAAGAGAAGTGATTTCACACTGTGCTCAGATTAACTGCAAGAAAGACTTGCCATGAATCACTTGTTACATATCTGCTTTACTGAACAGAAACATTCAAGACAATATAAACCCGCATTTCTCAGCATTTACTAAGCAAAGGTCTATAAACACCTCAATTTATGTGATAAATCTAATCTCATAGTTTGCCATGAGGCTTTTTGTAACACAGCCATGAGCCCCATATTACGGGTGAGAAACTAGAGCATCCAAGAACAGTCACACCGAGCAACATAGCAAAGGGGTTTATGGCAAAGACATGATTTAACCCAAGTTCCCTGATTCCCAATCTGTCTCTAAAACCCATCTTGGAAGTTTATCTGAGCTGAATGGGGGTGTGTGTCTGATTCTTCTCATTGCATATCTCAAACTGGGACAAAAATAACTATAAACAACCAGGAACAGGATAACTCATATTTCTTAGCTGCAAGGAGATGGGTATCTGCTGTTTGGGCTGGGCACTGTCTCTCTGAAATCTTGCCCTATGCATGTTCACAGTGTCTATGGAGAAGCATTGCCCATCACTGCAAAGGTGATTCCTGCTTTAAACATAAATACTCAAGTTCTTCTAACTAAGCTGTTTGACATAAGCCAGTTTTGTTATCCCAGATCCCCAAAGCCAGTGGCACCTGAAGGCAGAGCCAGTCTTGCCCTCACCAAGCTTGAATGTAGACTTTGTTCCTTTGTTCTTTATGGAATGAGGGTTTTCCTCAGGTTTTCCCTGCCTTATTTTTTGTTCTGTTTTTGACTTCAAAAGCAGTCTATAGGAAAAGGTATGCAGGGATATCACTTTTCACACCGTTGACATCATTAGATCTGACTGCCCTCTTCTGTAAGGGCTTTGGAAGAGAACTATCACCTAACCCAGCTCTGACCTACAGCCATTATACACTGTTCTCCCACTTGATGGTCTGACAGTACGCTACAAACACAACCTCAATCTTTGAATTGAAGCACCACTGAAACAGGCAAGGCCCCCATATCTTTAGAAGTAACAGGCTCCCTGGTTGTCCTAGACACCTTACATGAGCAGGGCCATCAGTGGGTGAACCCAGCTAGGCTTCAGGGCATCTTTGGAGAGGACACCTGCCTCAAATCTGGTTTTATTTGGTTTCCTCTCTATGCCCAAAACCTGGGTGAGCAGATGCTGCTTGGTGAGTGGGGGGTGTGAAAGAGGATGAACACTGATGTGTGTGCAAATGTGGCCTCTCTCATGAACCCCCGGTACTGTTTCATTACCTGAATTCTTGTAATTAACAAACATCTGCCAACTCCTGCACCCTGTCAGAATATACCACTGATGTTCCCTTTGTAGTGCCTTTCATAACATATGTAAACAGGCAGAAGAAAATCTGTTATCAACTTTTGATTTTATGAGTCGCTCGGGCTGTTTAAACTACAGATTAACTTTTACAGGCCCATCGCTCTCTCCAACTACCACTGCCACCCCCCTGCACCGTTTGAAAGCCAACTTTCTTGTCTAGGTGTGTCAGATAAAGATGATTTTAGTAGATGTTTGAGAGGGAGGGAGTCTTGCTTCACTTAAACTAAAATCATAACACTCATCTGGTTAGATACAAGGAAGAAGTTCTTCCCTGTGAGGGTGCTGAGGTGCTGGCACAGGGTGCCCAGAGAAGCGGTAAATGCTCCATCCCTGGAGATGTTCAAAGTCCAGGTTGACAGAGCCTTGGGCAACCTGGTCTAGTGTGAGACATCCCTGCATAAGGTAGGGGGTTGGAACTGAATGATCTTAAGGTCCTTTTTAACCCAAACCATTCCATAATTCTATGATTCTATGATTTTATATTCCTGTATGTGCTTTGCCACCTCTCCTCTGAACAATCTTGGGTGAGTCTATACTCTTTGGGACAGCAATGTGATAGGTCTCCTCTGCACTGCCACAGTTGCAGTTGGGGGTGATGTCTTTGAGCAAACTGAAAAAAATTAATCTTTACTTGCTTTTTCCATGTCAATAAATTTCCCAAAGCTACACTTCTTACGCCATACATCTCCGATCCTCCAACAAAGCAGAGACCAGATTGTGAACATATTGTCAAACCCAAACGTGAATTACATGTCCAGGATAACTTCCTTCCACACTCACATATTCCTGGGAATGCTGAAGGGTGTCTGCAACAGCAATTCTTCCATTTAGTGGTGTTGTGTGAACACTACATGCACAAGTCTGTGAGTTGGATCGCATAGCCAAGCATGGCGCAGAGTAGATGTACCCTACATGGTAGATGTACCTGTGCTGCTTCTACAGCCTTGCAGCTCACAGAATGCTTTATGCAGATATATGATTCCCTGGCCCAGCTAAGATGGTTTTGTTTCCATTCTGCTTGAAAACTGGTTGTGGTTGAAAAAAGTGGAGAGAAATACCATACTTTCCCTGACCTCCATTCCCTGACCGCCTCTATTTCTGTTGCATTATAATCTATTTGAACTGTCTTCCTGTCAAGACTCCCCAAAGAGCTAAGTGCAAAGACACACAGTAGCTGTTCTGTTGAAGAGATCTTGTGAAGTTTTCCTCTCTCTCACTTCTGTACACAACAAATAAAGCATGTACTTCCAGGCTTTCACTTGAGGTGATGCAAACCAGCAACAAGAAATAAGAGTACCATATACACAGTTTGAAGTGTTAATGTGACTCAGAGTCCTTGTCCACTGCTTCTTTTCCCACCCAGTCTTTCCCCTTTAAATACCTCTCTTTTCTCTTGGAGCATTACTCCACCCTAATCTGCAACCTTTCCTTTCTGATTCTGACCAACTTCTACCTCCACAACCCCTTTGTGCAACCAACTCTTCCCTCAGCACTGGAAGGAGCTTAAAATCTACCAGCCCCATCTCTGCTTGCTAGTCCCATTTTTTCCCCCATTATGGTGTTCTTTCAGCCCCAGTCAGCCCTGCCATTGCTATGATCAGTTCCCAAGAGGACCTCAAAGAGGTCCTAGGTGAGACATACACAATTCTTTTCCTGGTCACATCATAATAAGTTTCATGTATTCTCTAAGGCTTTGAAGGTTCAAAGCATTTTCTATTACTCATTAAAAGTGAAGTCAGCAGCTGATGTGGCTGAGCTAGGTTTGGATAAAGAGCATAGGTGTGCTGCAGGCAGACAGAAGGAAGTGCTTGAACAAACATTTCTTAGCTCAGGAAAAGATACAAACAGTCCCACTGGAAACACAGAGGCAAATTCCATTTCCCCCCACCAATTTCTTGCAATCTAATTTACTTCATTTTTTAATTCAAGGTATTTACAGCATCTGCTCTGTGCTCAGATTAACAAAGTTAAACTATCAACACAAGCACTTGTGAAGAAAAGTCAGTCCATGGACACTACAGAGAGATGGCTTTTCTACATCAACCTTTTCTAAAGTGCTTGCAGCCACACAGAACATCTGAAGTGTTTGAACTTGTGCAATTAGAACAAGTTGTCAGGGACACAAAAAGCTTTTCAGAAGAGCACAGAGGCTGCCTGTATGTTATCTACCAGTGTCATATACCTTCAGCCTAGGAATCATCAGAGCCTAGGCAGCAGGGTATGAAATAAAAATCTTCTATGCCAACCATATTCCAGCAAGCTGAGATTTTTTTCTCTAATAAACCCTCTTCCCTGCAGCTTTTCCTTCTGTCTCTAAGTTCTTCCTTTTTTGCTCTCTGCCCTCTGTACCTTTTCTATTTTTCCCCCATTTCTTTGTCTTGTCCTTCCTCTCCCCTTATTTCTTTTCCCCTTTCTTTCTCTGCTCCTCACCAGTGTACATTCTCTCCACATCCCAGTCCCTCCTCAGCCCCAGTTCTTTGATTCTCTCTCTTTCTTGCCTCTTCCCTATTCTTCCCTCTCTCCTCTCCTCTTTGACCTGCATTGGATTGTTATAGGTCTCTGTACCGACTCAAGAAGCCCTTGCTTCCAGCCTCATCCCAATACACAAACCTCTTTCCTATCACAGAAACCACACATTCTTCCAAAAATTATAATTAGATATCTAAGGAAAAGTGCAAGACACAAAGTTCTCCTCCTGAATCAGTATTGTCACAGACTGAGTGCTTGGGTCTAGAGCTGTGGTCCCGTGCCCTGTGAAAACCAGGTCCAGTTGTGAAAATCAGATGAATTTTGCCAGACTTTGACAATGGCTGATGGGTGGCTGGCAAAGATGGACACAACAGGCAGGACATTTGCATCTGCTTCTGAAGCAGAGCTTGAGGCTCACACTTCTGCAGAAGTCTGTCACCAGTTGACCTGCGTATAGGGGAACATGTAGGCAGAAAGTCAGGGGCAGACTGATGGGAATACTGGTCCAGATAGTCAAAATCATGTAGGAATACATGCATGTGCAGCAGGACTGTTCATTACATCTGCTTTAAGAAAACAGGGCTACTTAAGACTCCCCAAACCACTTTCCAGTGATGACTGAGTGCTACAGAATTCTTCCTTCCTCCTCCCAGGTCCGACCTCTAAATGGCTGTGATAATTTCCTGAGTTTTGAAATGTACCCTGCAGGTCCATTATATTAAATATATATAGACCAAGGGAAAGAAGCAGTAGAAATACTTCAACAGACGTCTCTGAAAGAAGAATGGCTGGAAAGAAAATAGAGGTAGGAGTGGAAAAAGATGAAAGCCGACAGATTCATCACCTGTCCTGACGAGTCAGGACAGAGCTGATCAGGAGAGTGGATGTCAAGGGAGTACAGAAAGACCTGGTTCACAGAAGCCATGGAAATGTGGTCCTTACTAACTGAGAAAATCTGTCAAAGGGGCTGCAAATCCTGGCCAGGCTTTAGGCTGTGGCCAACTCCTTCTTACAAATGTCCTCATGTACTCACAAGACAAAACTAATGCTGAGCCAAGAGCAGTTCATAGACTTCTGCTGGTAGATACTAAGTATGGGACACATTCATTCCAGCTGGAACTTCTGTAGAGACTGCAAGGCATGGGTGCCTTCCCTTGATCTAGTCCACATCACTGGCAGAGGTAAAACAGCTCAGAAAGCACCGTAGATACAAAAAGCTCAGTGACTCTTTTAAATACAACAGCCTCACAGTATCTCACAAAGAAGGGTATTTCTACAGCTTATGAAGCAGAGACACCAAGGAACCAAGTGTCTTGACTAAAGATGAGTGAACAAAAACAGGGAGTGAAGTGGCCCTCCTGATTTCCAGCCCAGTGCCTGAGCAGCCGGAGCAAAGTAGCTTGAATACAGATATAGTAAATGCTTCGGAGAGATGAGATGACACCATTTGAAAAGGGTTTTCCCTAATTTGCATAATAATAAATACATGTATAAGTGGAATTAACTAGCAGGTATTTTTTCTTCATCTGTTTGTTTTAATTATTTCAAGCTGTAGTGTTTGTAAATGTGATCGACACTAAAGCTTTATTTAGACTGTGCTTTGAATAAATGTATCGACATTAAAATTAGTCACCATAACCTATAAATCACAGGATGGGTTTAGTTATGACTGCTACAAGTGCTATATTAAGCTTCCAAACAGGATGAATTTCCTGCTCTAGGAGACCTTGAGAAGATGTGTATTTCCAATGCAGAATGAGATACACAACTTGGAACGGTGTTGGTTTTTTTCTTGCAATAGCTTTAATTTTCTTATTGCAGCCAATTTAAGGACATGCTGGGAGACAGAAGACCTTAAGTTTGATTCCCAATATTGCAAATGTGAACTCTGCCACAGCAAAGGAGATTTTCAATAGTGCAACTGAAAACGTGCCATCTTACTGCTTTCAATCGTCACTGGGAGTTGGATGCCTCTTTGGTTTTGTTGATTTTGAGCATCCAAAAAAAGACTGTTTGCAGTTATTTATCTTCATGGAAACGACAGAGCTTGATTTCTAAATACCTGTTAACTTACACAGTATCCAAAATCCAAGGATATAAATTATTCCAGAGGGACTTCAGTTTCTTATGTTTTAATTCTCTGATTCTCAGATCACAACAAAAAAAAATCAAGATGGTGTTCTCTGAAGATTATTGCTTTCTCTATTGATCCTGCCTCTGTTATCTCAATGGCTCATTTGTTAGGCAGAAAAGATATGACTGAGCACATATCACTATAGAACACAGGAAGATGCACTGAGACTGATGCATAAGCAAAGGACAAGCACATTAGCAAATCTAGCTGTCTGAAAGTCAGGGCTAATGCTAACCGAGCAGCACATTTCTGTGATTCCATCAGAATGTGCTTTTATTTGTTTAACTTTCCCATTTTCAGTTTTTATTTGGGTAAGATAATTGCCTGTGATAAGCTCTCTCTGTGTAGGTGGAAAGCAGGTAGAAAGCAAGCCTTTAGACTAGAATATTTACGCTAAGCCTAAGCATTAATGATGCGTAATGGCCAGACCATATTTGCATATTGAAATGATCTCAATTAAAATCCTTTATCAGCTGACTTCAAAGAGAGAACCTCTCAAACTGTGATATGTTTTTCCATGAAACACAGCTTATTAGGGGTGTAATGTGTTTATCTGCATTTCTAAAGACAATCATTTTAGTGCTGATTTCATAAGGAATAAAAGATACATTTCTTTCCTTAGGCTCCGTGCCACAAAATTCTTTTATCTTTCTTTATAACGCACTTACTGAGCCCTGAACTTCTTTGAAGGACAAAAACATAAAATAGTCCACGGAACTTGAACTAAATAATGCCTTGGCCTTCAAAATTGTTCCTCATCCTGAGAATCTGAGTACATGACAAAGATTTACAATACCTAAAAGAGATAAGAGACGAATAGCGTTCTCTTCACTCACTGCTGGAAGACAATGATCTCTGAGTAGGCATACAGAAACTTTTTATGGCATTGAGGAACAGAATGCAAGTGCAGAGTTTCTGCAAAAAGTAATGAAGTAACCTACATAAAGAGGGTAAACAGCTAAACAAGGGAAAACAAAGGAAAAAGTTCTCGTAATTCTCTAAGGGATTTCAGTTACATTCACAACATTAAAAAAGATCAGTTTGTTAAAATAAAGACAGCATTTCATTTATTAACAGAAAAGCCCAGAAGTTATGAACGTATAGGCAGGGGAACAACATGCCAGTTAATGTACTAGAGTCAAAATTAATGCATAATAATCATTGGAAGACTGGAATCTCAGAGATGATTTTCTGTTCTGTAGCTGGGAGCTGTCACTGCAAACCTGTGTGGCAAGTATTGGCTTGATATTTGGCTCTTTATTGTTTTCTGAAGCCACCTGAGTTATTATCAGCCACGTCCTGGCCAAGAACTGCATGCTCCTAAAAATAACCCTAAGTCCCAAAGATACAAATATTTCAGCACAAAGATTTCTCATCCAGTATTTCTCAAGGGAACAAGTGCCACCTGCAACTCAGACATCCAGCAAGAGGGAAGGAACGATACAGGACCATGATTTCAGTGACCTACCACCTGCTGCACGTAAAAAATAGCCTAAGAAGAGGCTTTATTTCCTCAGATCTAATACAACGCTTTCTCACGCTGTAAGTAGTGACAATCCTGAAGTCACTTATTAAGGATAAACTCCCCCAAATTATCTCACATATATCACAATACACAGTGTACACAGGGAAGCAGCTGCCACATATCAGCTGCTCTGGGGTAATTATCACTGTATATTCTCACAGTAACAGTGAGGATACTTCCTCATCTTTCAATTCAGAGTAAACTACCTTGCATTTATGACAGGGTAAGAGCACAGAGAGCCTAGTTACCGCACAGACACTGATTTACAATAGCTTGCTCCCTTGCATATGTACACCCTTGCTCCTCAGCAAATACAAAGTAAGTTGAATTAGCTCACCTTGAACTTAAAACATTTTCATTATTTGAAATCATTTCTTATCTCTCAAGCCGAGGGTCTTTCACTAAACAAGAAAATGAAAGCTATTAAATCAAATCATTTGTTGTTGCAAGAAAGTGCAGGCAAGGCTTTGTTTTTAAGTTGTGAGAGAGAAGAATGTGTAAGAAAAAAGGAAAAGAAAATGAAGGAAAAGAGAAAGCAAAGGAGAAGGGAAAGGGAGAGGAAAGGGAAAACGAGAAAAAGGAAAAGGGAGAGGAAAAGGAAAAGAGGAAAAGGAAAAGAAGACAAGGAAAAGAAAAGGAAGAGGAAAAGGGAGAGGAGGAAGAGGAAAAATGTTAGTTTTAAAATACAGATAACATCTTAGATGCTGCCTTGCAGTGTGGCTATGGCACTACTATGAAATTGGAAGTCATGGAGTCCATCAGAAAATAAAAAAGACAATATAATTGAATCAAACCAAAAATACTGGAGGAGGTTCATTGTAACTTGTCTCTTGAACCAAATGTGAGGATTTATGGGATCAGCCTAGATTTATCCATAAAAAAGGGTATATGTGATCAACTTTGCAAAGTCTATAGTCTGAAGTATATTTATCCAAAGAACCTATTTTAGTACTAAATAGCATATATACTTCGTGGCACATTTATTATTGTTATTACCTAGTATTAGTGAGTGATAACTAATAGCAGCATTTGTACCAATCTTTCAGTACCACTAGTACCTAGCATTAGTATCAGTAGTAGGTTCTAGTGGCATTAGATAGTAGTAATAGTACTAAATATTTGTACTAATAGGAGTAACATTTATCTGTTACACAGCTCAAGACAATCAAGAGTAGCCTGCAAAGGATTTGTCATCGGAATCCTGCTGCTGAAACAGAAATGAAACAGAAACAAGGATGCTGGAGAGGGACTCTTCGTCAAGGGACTGTAGTGATAGGACAAGGGGTGATAGGTTCAGACTGAAACAGGGGAAGTTCAGGTTGGATCTAAGGCAGAAGCTCTTCCCTGTGAGGGTGCTGAGTGCCCAGAGAAGTGGTGAATGCTCCATCCCTGACAGTGTTCAAGGCCAGGTTGGACAGAACCTTGGGTGACATGGTTTAGTGTGAGGTGTCCCTGCCCATGGCAGGGGGTTGGAACCGGATGATCTTAAGGTCCTTCCCAATCCAAACCATTCTAGGATTCTATGATTCTAAATAGAGACACCAGCATCAGTGAATCTGGGAGGGCTGAGTACAAATTGGCCCATATTTTCTAGCACACATTCATAGCATTTCTAGTGTGCTCTTTAGAGCTACTTATTCTTAACCAGCCTTCCACTATTAGCATTGGGTTATCAAAAGATCTCCATCAGCTGAGGTAGAACACCAAGTTACCACCCATGTTTCAGCAGGTGCAACTCTCCCCTCTGGAAGTAAGAGCAGTAAGAAGGGCTACTGAAGGAAGAAATTCAAAGGCATTTGCAGCAGAATAACAACATGCCATTTAGCTTAATGTTTCTCATTTTATTTGGAAGCTTGAAACACATTACCATCATTCATGCTTTGCTGTAATTGGACAGAGTGATTAGAACACCTTTTTATATTAAATGCACATTTTCCTTTCAATAATATCCATGCTAAATGGGAAGGATACTACTCAGCCAGTCAGCTGGGTTTGGAGCAATGATCTATTTTACCCCTCATTTTTAAAGCTTTTCTAATCTGTGGTTTTGTTGACAAACTGTACCTGAAGTCTGTCAGTATACATGAACTGAGGAAGGAGAAGAAACAGAAGAGAAGCAATTCAAAAATGTAGAGGATCTTGTAAGGAGAAGAATCAATTACTGCCAAAAAAGCTTCCTGAAAGTTTTGCATTCAAAAGAGGTCACAAAGACTGATGGTGACAAGGGGAAGACTGCAAAAAGCACTATGAGGAACTGAGAATATCCTTCTGCAAAAGCCTGTCATTGCACAGAATAAAATGGTCTTTGCTGAAGTCAGTAATAGATGTCAACTGTGAACATCAGTTCAAGAGGGAGTTGAATATGTTTGGAGCAGGAGTGAATGTAGCCATGGAGTCATAAGAGAGGATTGTGAATAAGATGGTGAGCTACTATACCTGGTGATTTGTATTTTCTATTGCCAGAGGCAAGGGTTTGATGGACCATGTGCTTTTCTCTGGGCTGTTATTACTTGTGTATCTCTAAAAAGTGCCCCCTGCTATCACAGCAGCCACAGTAATAAAATGTAACTTAATAATATTATTTATTCTGTAACCATCACTCGTGCTTGCAGTTCAATCACTTCTTTTTCCCTTCCCTCTATACCACCCTCCTATTTGCATTTGAAGGTTAAAGTCTCAACAAAAGCTATTTGGTGTCCTAAATAGCTCACGCTGTCCCGATACTTCTCTGTTGCCACATGTACAATGCATATGCATATACATAGACCCACATGCACTCAAACCCTGTCTTGAGATCTTTCTCTTCATATCTTCTCCTACCTATCCAAAACTGTGTTTGAAATTACTGTGCAAGATAGGACCATGAGTCCATGTTTTGCCTCTACAGAGGCATGCTTTTCAGATACCTTCCCAGCCAACAGCTGCCAAAACAATGAAACTCAATCAGCAAAGCTATGACCTCCCTCAGATGCTTACACCACCTTTGTACCAGCTGCATCTAAACTGGGATGTCCCTAATATCTCCCAGTGGAGTCATAGTGATTTTGAAAAGTAATTGAACTGAAACACAAGCTGAAGTCCATCCCAACCTAAGAATCTGGTCAATCACTTTGATGTGCACCTAAACATCTCCTCCAGGGAGAAATGGCTGAATGCAAGCCACAGAAAAGACAGCAGTGAGTCTTGGAGGTATAATTAACAGTGTGATTCACCACTCTGAAGACAGTGAGCATATGTGTAATACCTATTTGTCAAAAAAAATAGGAGATGCAGAGAAAGTCATCAACTTTTTTAGTTATCTAAACTATATAAAACAGGGGAGTGACTCTAAACAGAAACCAGAAAAGTTGACTACCAGATTATTGTCTACCTGAGAATATTGTTGACTAAACATACACAAAATGTATTAAAGTACTTTGTTATAGCACAGGATAGGCTAGGAAAAAAGCCATACATGCACACTGACAGCACTAATTCTCTGCATTTCTACTGCAGTGTCCTTCCAGTGATCATGAAGCACTTTACAGAACCAGAAGCCTTGTCTATCTAGCAGAAATACATCATCTAGGAACCACTTTGGCCCACTTAGTGCACTTGTAAGACATCTTCTAACCACAAACATAAGTGTGAAATCACTTCACCCTTCATTTCCTATAACACCTCAGCCTCAGTTTGCGTTGAGGGTTCCCACCCATCCACTAACCCCCTTTAAAATCCCACTTTAAACACACTTTCGTCCTACAGAGTTTGCAGTCTCCTTAGGCAAGGAAAGATAATAACTGCTTGTGTTCTGCAAAAGGGGAACTGGGGCCCAGAAGATGTTAATCATTACCGTTCACACTCATTACTAAGACTTAGAGTTGTTTCTCCACTAAAACATAGAACTATCAAGATCCCATAACTTAGATGGAGACTGAGCAAGACAATTTAGAGGCACTGGCTTTTTACAGGGGCATAGCTTTTGGTGAGAATGATGGCAACTAAGCCTGGCCAGGAGCTACACAGAGCCCACCACTGAACTTTATCTGGTTCCTGAGAATGATGGCCAGGCAGCAGGTCAACAACATGGAGGCTGTTGCTTGCATATGCTGAGGATAAGAAGGTGCTGGCCTACACTGTTAGGGCTTACTAAGACATATGCAGCACCATGCAGCTCAGTTGCTTTAACTATCCCTGAACCAGCTCAGACTAAAAGGAGCTGTCAAATACACAAATAGTACCTTCTGCAGACTAATCAAGTTTAAATTGGTAGTCTCTGCTCATCAGGAAAGGAAACCCACGTCCTGAATCCCAGTATAGTGCTCCTTCCATATGTGTATTCGCCAAAGTCTTCATACATTTGTGTGTATAATCTGTGCATGAGAATACAGCCTCTGGGCTTCATGTATATACCCAGGATCTTTGGAAGTGCTACTTGAAGATCCCAGTGGTAATTCCACCAGCAACAGAGGTGATGACATAAAGTGAGCTATACGATGTCAAACTGACTTTGCCTCTGAGCACAGATGTAATACCTAGGCACCTGAATTTGACATTTACATGAGTGAAAGAGAAAGTCTGTAGTCAGACACTGAGAAATGATAACAGCATCACGTCCAAGTAGCTTAGGACTGGAGCCATATAGGTATAGGTATTAAAGCTACAACCTCCACTAGCCCTTTGGATCATGGCACCAAAGCCTAGATTGCCTCTTCTCTATAAAGAACATATATTTCAAGTGTACATGGAGTCTCTCACAAATACAATGGGGAATTTTCTCCTACAATCATGCTTATTACACATTAAATTGGAGCAATGCTGATTAACAGCAGGACTGCACAGATGCCTGCACCTTCATTCACCTGAATGGACCAGGGTTTCTTTTCAGAATAGGCAAGTGAAACCTCTTCCTCATTCAAGGAATCACACATTAAACACATGCATCCTTTCCCAACACACTGAACCTATCCCCCTTTCACTGCTGGCTTACTAGCACTTACACAGACTGGCAAGATTGCAGGGGGTAAGAGAAGGACCTAGCATAAGGGTGTGTTTTTCTGGAATGGTATTGTGGGAAGATCAGTTGGGATGGAAAAACAGGAACTCAAATATTGAGGAAATAAATGAACTGTAAAAACACCTATTGTTGTCTCAGTACTTTGAATTGAAGTTCCTCTTGTCCTGTAAAGAAAGTTTTCTGTCACACTGGGAACTATACTTTCCCTTGAGAACCCTGTGCAGATAGAAACTTCCTATAAGAAAGTCCAGTGATTTTCCCCATGAGAAGATAAGGGCTCTTCACTTTTACCTTATCAAAAGAAAAATAGGTGTTGTCAATCCTTTAACTCCTCTGTAATTAGTTAAAATGCAGGAATTCATCTCCAGTAATGTCTTGTTCTTCTTTAGACAAATTACTTCCCTATTCCACTCTTCCTCTTAAACCAAGATTCACTTCTTTCATGGGACTGAAACCAAACCCCAATTCCAAACACATTCAGCAACTAAAATTCCAGCCAGTGCCAGCTTTAAAGACTGATTCTGAAAGACATGAAGCAATCTTACAGCAGACACGGAACACAAGGTCCTTTCAAAGGAAAAAATCCCCTTTCCCTTCATCTGTGCTTATTAGAGCTCTAGAGGCTTAAATGAAAGTCTTCTTGCACCTGCAGCTTGCCAGAGAAACACACCCTCCTTCACACTGCTCTCGAATCCAGGCCAACAACAGAAAAGAAGGAAGATTTCGTCTTGAAAACAATGAGGCTACAGGTGTGAGGGAGGTCATCAACCAAAGACAGTGCGGTTCACAAGCGAAAACGGGGCCAGAACTCAGCCTGAGCTCTTTATGGTGATGGTAGATGAGGGCTGGCTTTAAATTCCCAGGCAGATTATTGCAAAACTGAGGTCTGACAAAACCCCAAACCTGGTGTCTTTTTATTCATAAACTAAGTAAGTTTGCTCTAGAAAGCATCAAGATGCAAACACAGAGGGCTGCAGTGCCATTTTAAGAGTCCAGTTTTCAGTAGAATGGCTCACGAGGTATATTAAACGTTATTGGGGTTTTTATTCCGTGTTAGGATACCATTAATGCTCCTTTGTTTTATTGCCATGGAGGGATATTCCCAGTATATGTGCCAGACAGGGATACCACACACTTCCATATCATCTTTATCTGAAACTGCTTTTTTGCTGAATGTGAGCCCTACAGATAGGAAAGGGTAGAACCACAATACAGTGCTCTTTAAACACTGCATGGTTAGGTTTTTTCCCTAAGTATGCCATTACTGAGTGTTACGATCTTCTATGTAAAGACATTTACACTAGAAAGCCAAGACTACAGCATCCTGCAAATCTCCATAAATAACAATTGGCCATGACAGTTTCTTTTCACCTATTCCATAGAGGGGAACTTCCTGAGAAGAGCCAGAAAAGGTGGAGATCACTTTAAAGTGCCTCTCTCTCTCATTTCCAATACCCTGCCTAATTTCAGCTAGGCCAAAATCTCACTTGAAGTGAGCTGAAGTAGAAGCTTTTGTGTGTGTATGGAACTGTATCCAGCTGGGAGAGCAGTTAAATGCTTGCCCATCCCCTTAACTCTGGGCATGTAAATTCAAGACGAAGAGAGCTGTTTTGACGTTCTTGGCTGGAAATCACTCTCCACACCTATACTTTAATGCATCTCCTGTACGTGGTAGTTTGGCTGCTTTCTCTCACTACCATCTGTTCTGATGGCACAGTGCCTGCTCACAAGTTGAATGATATATAGGTGCCAGGCAACAATGCGTTTTGATGGGCAGGCTGCACAGCACTGCAGTTGTCATCTCTTGTGCATGAAGGCCACTCTCTGTGCCAGCAATGAAACATTGGCACTTGGTACCTCCATACACTTGTTCACACCTGTTGACACTTATGTGCCAGGAAAGGAGCACTTGAACAAGGGAGTTTGCAGGCTTGCTTAACTCCCCACTAGGAATTAGCATTACCTACGAGTATATGCAGCTCCTGGCTCAACCATCATCCTGTGCCTCAAGCAGATGCTGGATCACAGCCCGGAATACTTCTGTGGGTCTTCACCTTAATACATTCCTAGAGCTCTGTGTCTGAAGGGAAGAAGAATCTATCTGCTCCTAGAGATGAAAACTTGATGGACCAGGCAAGTCCTTTGTCCCATCCAGACATTTAAGTGCGAGTCTATGCAAACCTTACATTTCTCTCGTGTCCCAGCTAAAGGCCCAGTTTTAACAATACAAGGTCTTCCACAAGCACACCCAAGCTTGCCACAGGTCCATGGCAGCTTCACTTCTCCTTTTCACATTTCCATAGCCAGGTGGATTCCCACTCCAAACTTCACCTATAAACTCTCTATTGTTCAGAGTTCAGAGCAGTCTTTCTTCACTGACAAGATTTAACCACATCCACCTATCTTTCAACTCAAGTAAAGCTTATTCTTGTAGCTTCTAAGGTAGCAATGATTTATACCAAGGGAAAAGTATGTCAAGAAACGAAACTAACATAAGACATCACAGGTGAGATTTTTAAAAGCAGTATATTTGGAAGAAGGGAGAGTTTGCAATCCCTGCATTGGGGGTATGCAGAAAATCCTAGGATTTTTAGGAAGGAAGGGAATTCCCATGCACTAGTAGACATAAAACATGTGATTTCTTGGGGATAGTGGAAAGAGATTGGGGAATGAGCAGGGACTGGACAACTGGATTCAGAACCCAAAGCAGGAATATTTTCAGCAGGAACTTTTGTTAGACATTGCTTTGGGTGTGGGTTTTGTCCCAGATGTATGTGCCCAAGACTATTGATACATTTTTATTAGCTACTGAGTATCATAACGTAACGATGATTGTGATTTACAAGCCTGGCTTGTAGATACAGATGAAGAGACTGAAAGGCTGTAGAGGCCCTCTCCAGCTTCTATTGTGGTTATATGCACTTGGTCAGAGGGAGGAGCTTTGTTAAAGACATAAGCCTTTGCTTTGCAGCTATAGAGCCAGTATTTCCCTGAGCAAGGCTTAGGTTACATGGGGGCTAACCACCCGTCTTGTACACCTTACATGCACACTTAGCAGGAAATAAGAGAGATGCAATCATGTCAGCTACTGCATATTTGCTGCAGCCGTTACCAGGTAGCTGCTATTTCATTTCTATGAAATATCATAACTATGTAAATAACTCAAGTAATAATTGTAAATGGATGACTGTACTAAGGGAGGTGGGGGCAGGAGCCATAACTGCGCAGCTGCTATGGCTGTGAAAATCCAACCTTAAGCAGCCTAAACATTCATTTTACAGTGTACACCACTGATTACTTAATTACATCTAAAATATAAGTCAGACTGACTAAAAACCCCAGGGAGTAAATTACAAACAGCTATGAAGCAATGTGCATGCATACACCCTACTTTGACTTTAAAAAAAATCATTGTTTTCCGATGGGTATGAAGGATTTTTCTATTTCTGGTCTGGAAAACATCGTTATGTTACAAACAGGTAAATATTTCTAAGTAATATTAGATGTGCGTGGGAACATCCATCTTCAGCCTTTCACTGTGGACTCTCACTAAAGGTTCTTATCTTTATGTATATTTGAACAAGAAGATCTACATATGCTTGATCTCGGTATGAACCTCTGTATGACCTGATTTTGTTGCCATGGCCACCAATTAGACCAGCCTTGTTGACTGCAGAGCAACAGTCAAAGCATCTCTATTAAGTTCTGAAAAAGAATGTCATATTTTATCAGCACACTACAACGGCTTATCCTCGTGGCAGTGTTTGGTTCTTCCATTAGCTTTATATTTAAGCATTTAACTTAAAAGACAGGGGGAAAGAAGTATGCCGGGGGTGGGGGGGAGTGGGAAGCAATGGCTATGTCACTCACCAGAAAGCTCATGTTGGGGTTTTTTCTTGTACTTTTTAATGTTCCAGGTTTCTTAATGTTCCAGGTTTTCTCCCCTAAGAATATTGAAGACAAAGACTGTGGTAGCATCTTTGCTTAATGCAAACATTGAGATTAGCAGAAAATCTTTCCTCCAGTTTCTTCTTTTGAGGATCCTTATGGAATTCTTTATAACAAATGCAGCTTTTTAATACATTCTCCCTTCCAATTTGTGACAAACCAGTAAAAAGTTGCCTCGAAAGCTCACTTTGCAAACATTTTGCCCAGCAGTAAGTGTGCGTGAAGATACTGAATACTGTCACATGTACAAGACAGTTCAACACCATCAATGCTGTATTTTGTTAATGCCTACCTGGAAAAAAAAGAGGCAACCAACTTGTAATGTACTCAGTTTCCATCAAAACAAATAGAGGGGTTGGAGGACAGCAAAGTTCCACAAATAAATCTTTTCTTTCTCAGGCTTCCCCTTTAGAAAATAATTTTCTTAGTATTGTATTCACAAAAGCTTTCAAATGCCCTAAAATAATGCAGAGAAATTGGCTTTTATTTTGAACAGGATTTCTCAATATGTACTGCATCTCTTGGCATATCTATTATACTAACTCAAGCCTTAATGATACAATGGTTAAAAACAGAGTACAGATGTGTATAAATGAAAAATGTAATAGATTTCCCTCTTAATGTAATAGAATTGGCACGAGGTATTGGAAACAGGAGTGAAAGTAGTCACTCAAGCATTGTGTTTGCATGTTATTTAAATACAAGTGGTTGAGGTATAAGTACCTCTAAGTACACCTGAAAGAGATGGTGCCTTGTAATCATTGTTTCAGCAATTGACAGTTGTTTACACAACAGCAGCACATTCTCTACTGATTTGAATAATAAACATGTTTAAACACCAGCTGGATAATAGAAGGATAATTGAAACATAGTTTAAAGCTCTGATTTACAGGCATTGTGGCAACACTTTTATTTGTGGTACAATGCTATACTTCTGTGCAGCCTCTTGAAAAAATTAAATAGGCATTGTTTCAAACAACTTTGGGATATATTTAACTCGATTAATCTATCGTGCATTTGTGTGCCCACAGGGATGGACAGACAGAGTAAAGGACACACCATCAAAACTCCTAAAAGGCTTAGAAGCTGGTGTCCACACGCTACTGGTGCTGCTGAGTTGGCTGGGCCCTTGTGCCTATACTTCCCAAGTGTGAACCTGTAGTGCTTAGGAAGTTTATAAAGCCCACAGAGCACAAGAACCCAGATGGCTGCATAGTAAAATTGCCAGGTAAATCAGAGATAAAAACAGGTAAAGAGAGAAGCAGAGCTTCTTCAGTCATCACATGTGACAGGCTGTGAGCAACAAAGGGACCATAAACACGCTGTGAGATTTGAGGTGCTGCCCACATCTCCTCCTTTCTTGTCTACACCAGAATTGGAACACCTCAGAGTTCACTGCTTGGGCTTGTTTTCTACAATGAAAATGGAAAGAGAAGCCGAGGCAGTCCTGCTGCTCTTTTTCTTACAAACATCTCTGCAAATACTTTCTTCATGCAAAATTTACCAGCTGAGAAGCCTAAATATGTGGCTGTAGATTGTCATCAAAACATATACTTTCTTAAATCCCAAGCATCAGATAATCCAAGGCAGCCTAGCTTTCATTTTTCACCCTGTTTCTGATCTCTTACCCCAGTTTTGAACCAAATTAACTCACCAACAAGCATGGAGGTGTGGACAGTTTTTCCATGCATTCACTTAGGTCCAGTTTTCTGCCTCTGGCTGACATTTTAGTCAAAGCTGCCGAGATTATTTGATCCCAACCTGTACAAACCCTACAATTTACTCAAGAAGATGACAGATACCATGACCAGGTTCTTTCACACATCAAGCCCTGTCAGTTCCTGCTGACTGAATCCTAAGTTAAAGGATTTCAAGAGCCACATCAGCTCAGACACTGAGAAAAGCCTCAAAAGAAAGACCTTAACAGTAGCGCCTATTTTCAGGTCCTTCACTCTTTGCAATATGTGAATCAGATATCAAGTACAGAGATGAATGCAGCTTGCAGGACTTGATTATGTTCGGGATCATAGAATCACAGATTGGTTTGGGTTGGAAAGGACCTTAAGATCACCCAGTTCCAACCCCCTGCCATGGGCAGGGACACCTCACACTAGAACATGTTGTCCTGTCCAACCTGGCCTTGAAATATACAACATAACATATATATCATATGTATAATAGGTCTATATAATATATATTATATAAAATATAATATATATATAATACATAAATATGATAGGCAAGACAATTTGTGTCAGCTTTTAGGACAGATGCCTGATACTTCCAGTGGAAATCTGTTTTCATTGTACTTATAATAACATTACCAAAATTAGACAAATCAGCATGAAATATGTCTACAATTACTTTTTCTATTATTATTATTATTTCTGCCTTGGTGTTTTTACGTTTTTCTAACGTTCTTTAAACTTTAGATTTAAAAAATAGCCCATCATTTTCCTTACCACTCCTCCATTGATTTTTACCTGACTGAAAAAACAGGGCAGGGAGCACACACCAGGCTTGTGTGTTCATGTCGACCTGTGCTGCTAAACAGATGTTGTTGCCTTGCATTCCAGATGGAGCTTGTTCAGGCCATGTCACTTCAGTCTAGATATCCCAACTTGTACCTCTTACAAACTTAAAGAAAGCTCAAAAACCTGTGATCTTCAATGGCAAACCAAGTAGGACTGTATCCCTATGTATATATCAGTTTCATGGTATTAGAAATCTGAAGGGATGGGGAAACAAAGCATGAAAAGAAAAATGTTTCACAATAAATCCTGAAACTTAAAGCAGTCCTTTCTTCAGTGATATTGATACGTCTATAGTTGAACTTTTGTTGCTAAAGAAAGTAAAAATACACAGGACTAACCATAAGTACTACTAAACCTGAGAACAATTCAAGAAACAGTCTTCCCCATGCATATACACGTACTCACTTCTTACCTTGGGGTTTCTCATGTGTGTGGAATGTCCATAGATGTGACCAGACCTTCCTTGGAAATAGTCTGTTAGCTGTTCCAAGGAATGCACACACACACCAGCAAAGTTTACATGGATCAGGCTGGAAAAGAGTAGGATCCAGATGTAAAACACAGAAGAGAACAGGACACATCTATACATACCTTTCAGCCAATAAAAACACAGCCTATGGATGCAGCTGGAAATTGTATTGCACTAATTAAGAGACACTAATCTCTTTACGATACAAAGCAGAGTTCTGTACAGTGTTGCTAAATACTATGTATGCCATACATCTTTATTTCTGGAAAAAAGAATAATCCCAAAGAGCAAGTCCTATCACTAGATAATGGATGGATGCTCTGAGATAGTCTTGAAAGAGACATGAAAGAAGAAATGCACCACATACAGTGATATAGGAAGAGGCACAATAGGAGAGTGCGGATCAGACTTAGGGAGGCCTTTATCTAAGGAACTAACAAACAGAAGCTGCACTCGATAACAACGTACAGCTGGATAAGATGCATGGAAAAAATCACCATGAGCTTCCACAAGATAGGATGGACAGACAATAGTGTGATGTAGCTGTGGGATAGCGTTAAGCAGTTTCAGTAAGCTGCGTGTGTTATGGTTCCTGGGCCAGATTCTGGCCCCTTTGTGCTAGGTCTCAGGAGTGCCCTACAAAAGCCAGGGGATTTTCCTTCAAAAAAGGAGCATTGCCAGGTGGCCAAGTGCCAGGATGAGTCACTCTGCGCTACCCACTCCTTACAGGAAGACAGAAGTTCCTGAATAGGAAAGGATGAGGCAGGAGAGCACATAAATCAAGCTGCCCTAGACGCAGAGGACAGGTCTTGCCTTGGTAGCCCTGTTTGAGACTTTTGCTCTTTGAATGCCTAGGAAAACTGGGCCAGCCCTTTCCATTCCTCTCACTGAAAGAACATATCTATATTCCTTGACCTTGTGGAAAAAATAAGGCTCAGGGCCGTGAAGGAAGCTATACTGATTAATTCTAGCAGGCATAGGGAAAGGGGCTTTCTGAAACACGAAACAAACAGGACAATAGAATTCAACTTCATGTAGTAAACAGCAGTTCAGAGAAAAGCCATGTTTGCAGTAGTGAGGGGTCTAACATTAGAAAACCTACTCTTACTTTGGGCCATGGATCTATGCTCCCTGCACATGACAGAAGGCATTCATAGATGTCCTGTTTGCTTGCTTGACCTCTCTAAATGTGCAAAGGAAAATACCTTCTTCTTCATCTAACCCACCATTAAACTGGGTGACTCCTGCAGGGGGGGAAAAAGCATAAGCAGTGAAAGAAGGAATTAGGTGAACTCCAGGTTGCTAATGTCAAGATTAGGAAGGGGACTACAACCTACATGCAATGTCCAGCTATGGAAATCGTTTGCCAGAAGCTCAGTAGCAGTAGGTGATCACTGTGTGTAGATATACTCACATGTTTCTGCAGGAAAATTGGCAAGGATAAGCTCTCCCAACCAACCTACCTTGCACAGCATACACTTTACTGGCATTACTAGGTGAGTCAAAGCACTGAGCTAAAAGGATCTTCAACTTCACTCACTCTAGCACTTGCTATGTTGTAATACCAGCCTAGCTGTGTCTCTTAATGCTGGACCCTCAGACGTTCACCAGTTTAGAGGGAATCACCAAACTGAACGGGTATGAAAGGAGAACCTCACCACCATCTCATCTTCCCCAACAAATTCATGATGTCATTTCAAATATATATCACCAAACATTTTGAGTCAAAGCATCTTTTTTTTTTAAGGGTAAGAGATATTAGCAACAGAGGGAAAATGACATTTCTTTATCAGCTATAGTACATATAATGTGACATTCAAACACAAGTGCTACTCAGTAGCTTTTAAGTCACAGAAGGTGACTGAAAACACTTCTCTCTTTTGTAAAACAAAAAAAAAGGAAAAAAAAATAAGAAAAAGAAATGTGATAGAAAATCCTCAGCAGAAAGATCCACTTTGACTTAAAATATAGGGTAAAAAGTGTTAGAAAGATATAAGCACAAAGCCCATCTATTAAGATTCAGAACAAATAGGACGTCTAGCTAGGAAGAAGTGTTCCCATTAATGTATGGTTAGTTATGTCAAGGACAGTAAATGAAGCTGCCTTTCATATATCAGATTGATCCATCTAAATCAGGGCAAGCTATGCCATCAAAAATGCATTTTCATCATGTGTTACAGATCAAATAAAAACAAATACAGAAGAACAATTAATCAACAACAACTCCCCACTCCATCAGTAGCTGTTTAAGTCACACATACTGCTTATGTGCTATTCAACTCCAAAGAGTGCTGGAGTAATCAAATTGTACATGTAAAGTTACAGCCCTTCAGAGAAGCCAAAGAAAGAGAAAAGGATATCTATAGGTTTTAAGGAATGCTAGAACTATTCCCACACAACTGTCATAAAGCAACTGCAGCTACAGAGTGAGACCGTGCTCCTACCATCTGCAAACGAAAGCCAGGCGAAGTCAGCTGAGGAATAATTTAACATGAGCATAAAAGACTGAGTGAAATGGTGGAGTCATCTTTTATACCCTTCAAATGAAAACAAGATGCCTTTCTGGCTGATCTGTTATAGCCAAACACCAAATTGTATGGCTCCGTGAAAAAAGTGACTGGATGAAATTAAATGGTTTCCTCTGATATTACAATGCACTATTTTAGGTCAGTGTTCAGTAAAGTGTTCAGGAATTTACTCTGGCTATATTTGCACTACAGAGGATGTCCCAAAAGATATCTTTTCTTGAGCTGGGCATCTTTGCTTAAAGCTGTTTGGGATTTAGGAAATCCAAAACCCAGCATATGAGCTCCTGAAGAAGTTAGATATATTCCAAACACTCATTGGTGATGGTGCCTTCTTCTTGTCAAATAGTCCAGTGCTTGCAGCATTTATCTAGCTGTGAAGTCAGAATATTAGGGGTCACTTTAGGCTGAGGCTTTTGAACTCCAAATCTTATGAGAGTGCACAGACCATGAAGCTACAGAAGACTTTGTAACTGTTGTGCAGCCAGGAACAGAACAATCATGGGGCCAGAAACATCTCGTGGTCATCTAGTGGCAAAGCTAGGAGGGGAAAGGCTTAGGATTCTCATCTTTTCCTTTGGAAAAGTTTCTGGTTTGAAGTCAATAAACAGCTACCATAAATCACAGTCTCATCCCCACAGGAGTGACCTTGCCTGTGCATCACAATGTCTGACTCCGTGTACCTTCAGTTCTCAGCTGACTGGCAGTCTCCTTCCAGCAAGACAGATGCAACGTGTTGGGCTATTTTCCTCTGAAAATCTCACAGCCTGCTGCTTTGTACATATTCCTGAGACATGAAAAAACACGACCCCAAATCCTACCTGGCCTGAGTAGGCTGGAACCATCCTTCCTCTTCACGTGCAAGTGCCACAGCCATTGGGTTTGTGTGGAAAAGTGATGCTTCCTCTCATCTTCTCCAAGAGAACAGCCTTCTCGGTCTGCAAAAAGACTGAATTCCTTATTTACAGAGGTATCTGGCTGTGGTTATGTATTTGATATCATTGTTCTAGACAAACCAGTTAGTACCAGCTGGCAGAGGAGTCTCAGAAGTTAAATAGCCCTGTCTAGAATCCTAACTCTCCCTCCTGCTCTGCTTTTGGACACTAAGTACTGACCTCAGCTCTGCCATCACCTCTGGGACTGACCACTTAGCTCTTTGTATGAACATCTCCCACCTTACTTCAATTAGAGCTGTAATTCTTCAATGAAGACTCCAATCATTTACCTCATGGGAAGAAACACACCCAAATTAACCAGCTGTATGACCAGTGTGAAAAAACTCAGCAACATCCTATTACCTGATTTGGCTTCTTCAACCTCAATTTGAGTATATATCATGTATATCAGTATATATCAGTATAACTGATAAGAATTCTCCATAGTCTGAAATAAAACACAAGGTTTTCCCACATCTCAATAAAGTATGCCCTTGCAAGAGAGCTGTCATGCCATGGTACCAGCAACAAAATGTAGGCTAGGTCAGGAGTAATATATGCTTAGTAGATATACCCAGAAATTCCATAAGTCCATACAGATTCTTAAGCATACATTTAAGTGTTCCCTTGGGTTACAGCTTTAATTACACATTTCATAACTACAAAAGGGCTCATTTAAAATATATCTCAGAAAAGAAATGTTGAATGTGTGTTCTCTTTGCCCACAGACTCTGTAAAAGGCTGTTTAAATTAATAGCTCAGAAAAAGATGTATATAATGCCTACCGTAACAAGCCTTCCCAAAGGTTAAATACAACAGAAAACAGACTTAAAATAGATTACATTCACACTGAGACCCACAGTAGTGTTGATTGCCACAGCTCCAATAAAATTCCACAGTCCTGTTCTAGTTTGCATCAATGATCTTGTCCATAACAGAAGATATTTCCCTGTGTGCTTCAGACAAATGCATTGTATACTTAAATGGAGGTGTCTAAAAGGAATATTACAAAAAGATACATTAGCTTTGCATTCTGGCAGTCTGAGATAATGCTTCTGATGAGATCTGTTGAGAAAATAAAAGTGCAATGTTACTATTCCCAGCAAATCATTTCTCTGTTGAGCCAGAGCTTACTTTCAAGGAGGTGGTTTGCGGGATTCCTAATGTGGTTTATCCTTGTTTACACTGCCAGTGGAAATTTGGGTTGCAAAAACCAACTGCAAAATTAGTATCATCTATCTTGGGTGTTTAATAAGCATCACAAGCAGCAAACGCAGCTATGCCTGCTGAAGGCAGTGAAGCACTGAATATAAGCTGCTGCAGCTAGCACAAGGCTTACCTGGGCTGGACCGATGGCACAGGTCATAGCGTAAAGCACGATCAGTGCTAGACTGTGGCTTTGTGTCACCAAAGTCCAAGGCTAAGGTTTTGTCTGGGTAAGCTGAAGAGTGAACTTGTTCACTTGACAGATCTGCAGACTTCCAAGTGATCATTATTAGTGTTTGTGTACCCTCACACAGGCATTTCTAATCAAGCTGCACAAAGGGAGTATTAATTTCAAGGGTGAAATAAAGGTAAACTGAGAGCAGGAGTGAACTGACAGAGCAAATGCATCCATAAAGCATTATTAAAATGTATATATTCATTTTATGTTAATGTAAAATAAAATTAAATATATTTCATATTGCCTAAACCCATTAATGGAAAATGCAGCTTTTGAAGTGTTGACACTGTTTCCATATTTCTCCTTTTTATTTTCATTGCTGCTAAATACCCACACTTTTTTGTCCCCTGAGAAAACACATCTCAGACATCAGTGATTGTATTGTACTTATTAGCAAACAAGATAAATGTTGCTGTGGAGAATGGAAACCCAAATCTTAAACCGAATATTCATGCTTTGGTAAACTTCTGGGGCTTTTCCATAAACTGAAGCTTTCAGGTGAATACTTCATTTTGAAGTAAAGTATTTCCTACACTGAAAATGTCTTTTTAGTGGCAAAAAAATAAAAAATACAAAAAAAATAAATCTGTTTTATATAAAAGGTTCTTATATGGTCATGATGAGTACAAAAATGTAATAGTACAAATGTAATAAGCAATGATCAGCTCATCTCCATGCCACCTGCCCACACCAGGGTTATGTCATCTTTCTTACCTCGCAGTGAAGAAATTGAGACACAGGAAAAGTAATGCTAAGGTTTTCCAAAATTCCTAGTGATTTGTAGCGTTTTGGAGTTTGAATGGGCAGCACATGATACTTACACATTATTAATCAGAATTCCCACAAGAAGTCTGAATCCAGATCTCCTGATCCTGAATCCAGTGCCCTCAACTAAACACATCAGCATGGATTCTTCCGTTCCCCCTGAGGCTGCAGTACTGACTGGGGTTTAGAGCAGACTCACATCTCCTCTAAATTGCACCATGGAGTCAGGAAAGATACCAGTTATAGCAGAGAAGGCAAAAAGTGGAGTACACAAATAGGTGCACCCTCATCTCACACTGTCTCTCAAAACAAGGTAAAATGTCTAAAGGAGTTTTAGAATCATAGAATCCCAGACTGGTTTGGGTTGGAAGGGACCTTAAAGCTCATCCAGTTCCAACCCCTGCCACCACACCAGGTTGCTCCAAGCCCCTGTGTCCAACCTGGCCTTGAGCACTGTCAGGGATGGGGCAGCCACAGCTTTTCTGTGCACCCTGTGCCAGCGCCTCAGCACCCTCACAGGGAAGAGCTTCTGCCTTAGATCTAACCTGAACTTGCCCTGTTTC
>JANHGB010057147.1:0-16816 GCA_026283785.1 Coracopsis vasa
CATCCCTGGTGGTGTTCAAGGCCAGGTTGGACAGAGCCTTGGGTGACATGGTTTAGTGTGAGGTGTCCCTGCCCATGACAGGGAGGTTGGAACTAGATGATCTTAAGGTGCTTTCCAACCCTAACTATTCTATGATTCTATGACTCTATTGCAAATTCCACAAGGAAAGAACTTCAGCAGAAGTCTGCTGCAAGATCTCATGCATGGTCATTAAGTGAGCAATATAGCCCTTCAGTTCTTAGCACCTTGTTATGGCAGAGGCTCCTGTACCTCCTATTCTGCTTTTTGAATTCTCTTGTTTCAGCTCCCGCTCCAAAGAGTGCTGATGAAGCTAATTGAAATGAAGAGGAGAGTGACCTGTGCTAAAGCATAGTAGTGCTCTATTCTACAGCTCTTAATAGACTACCCTGTGGCACTAGGGAAGCTAAATAAGGACTAAAATACCAAATGATAAGAAAGTCAACTACATGGGAATGGGTCTCTGATCACCATGGTTTCAGCTAAGAAATCACCCCAGTATATAGAATGGTCAATAATAGAGAGAACATTCTGTTCTATGCTTAAGAAAATTGCAATTAGCAGTTGTACAAAGGTTAGATGAGGTCTGAAAATCAAAAAATAATATTTCTTTTTTTGGGATATAGCATGTAGTCCTTGACTGTTAGGCTAGTCTGTACTTCTCTGGCACTACTAAAACTGCATTTGCATTGATTTCTGTTTTTCCTTTCCTTGAGTCACTAGTACCAGTGAGCTGGTGTGCTACACAAACTGCCTCCCTACCTGAACTGAAAGACAACTCATTTGGGTACCTTGCTAAATCTTTAAACTTTAATTGACAGCTCCTCTTGCTGTAACATAGCTCTAGTTGATAAACTGTGTGTGTTTCCTTCATCCACCTGGTTGTCAAAACTGACTCCCAACAGCCAATAAACCATGAAGAATAGAAAAAAACCCTCAAAGGTTACAAATTCCTCCTACTGGAGGGAGGCAGACTTGGTTAGATTGCAGCCACAGTCTGATCCTACAGTTGCAACCAGCTTAAACTATTTTCTTCTTTTACATAAATTTTAGAGGGGTGAACAAATATTTTTGCTACCAACTAGTTAGCAATTTCCAGTGAAAACCAATTTAATCAGTTTTATCTCTGTCAGTTTCTTTATAAATTTTTGAGTTAATTAAAAGTCCCTGACTGCTTTTGCTAGTGGAAATTATTTATAAATGCAATTGAGTCCTTGACAATGAACAGTCGCAACTCAGCTCTGTCAGTTAATAGCGCATGGTACAGCACCAAAATAATAGGCTATCTCTATAAGTGTCTTGATTAACTAGGCATGAAAGTCTTTCTTTTTATTTTTTCTCTCTGGATCTCAAAGACCTCTTCGATTCCATGTGCCACAATTATGATGGATGACCACATATGGTCCAACCTGTCCACCAGTGAAGCAGCTGTACCTGTGCCAAACCAGAACTGCAATTTCCAGGTGAGGAAGCTTTTGACCTGAATAAGTTAACTTAACCTTCACCATTGCCTAGAAGATGATAAACTGAGACAAATGGACACTTGGTTGAGCAAGCAGGTGAACAATCACTGGCAGAAATCAATTATAGTTAGCTTACAGAATAAGAAGACAAAAATGGAAGAACAAATTGAAAAGATTAAATCAAGGAAAAAAGAAAGTAAAGATCCTTCTAAAATTTCAACTTCAGCGCCTGAATTTCTGTACCTAAGTGTAGTGTCCAGTGCTACTACACCAGTCTTATACCCATGTCCTGATTGTTCTGAAGATCTCTTGGACACTTGGGATCCCCCCAAACACCCTTCTTTAACCTGTAGCCCAAACAGCTGTACCAGTTCAAACTCCATATGAGACAGATATCCCTGTAATTACACTAATGATGCCAGATACCCTACCTTATACCCATGTGCTGCAGGGTTATAAGTAGATTCAAATTTGGAGTAGAATAATATCTCTTGAATTGATTCTACTGTCACCTTGCTTCTCAACAATGCCCCTCTTGAAGTCCTAATTGATACTGGAGCTTCTTTCTCCAGTATCCAGAGCTCAGAAAGTGCAGGTCTGAAACCAGCTGATAAGATAATTATTGTTGCGGAGCATGGTAGAAACATCCCTCATGCTGTATCTGAAACAACTCACATGATCCTCTGACACTGAGTGAGGAGCATGCCTTCCTTTTCAGTCCAACTTTCCCTGTGAACCAGCTAGGAATGAACCTGTTGTGCAGATTAGGAGCCACAATTGGTTGCTCCCCAGATGGTGTCTATTTGGATATTCCACATCATCAGACCAGAAAATGGATCACACTGCTAATTGCTGAAGGGCTACAGTCTGAAGACACCTCCACTGACTTGGAGTTCTTCTCTCTGTTTCCCTCCAAACTGTAGGCTTCCCATTCTAATGAAGTGAGAAGACTCTTAGCAGCTAGTAACCAGTAAAAGTTAAATGCAAAACAGTCAGGCATTCCCAGCAGTTCCCCAATACCCACTTGCTTGAGAAGCTGAGGATGACGTCTGCCCTGTCATCACCTCCTTAAAGAACCAAGGTATCTTCACACCAACCAGGTCACCCTGTAACACACACATTTCACTAGAAAAGAAAGATGAAAATTTGATGAAAAAGAAAGACAAATATGAAGGTTTGTCCAAGATCTGTGAAAAATCAATGCTTTTGTTATCCTGAGTCACCCAGTTGTTCCTAACCCTGACTATTCTAACCTCCATCCCTGCAAAAGCTACTCATTTTGCTGTTACTGACCTATGTTCCACCTTCTTCTCTATCCCCATATGCCTCAATTCACAGTATGTGTTTGCCTTTATTTACCAGGGATAACAGTACAGCTGGACTAGACTTCCTCAAGGGTACTGTGAATCTCCTATTGTTTTCTCTTAGTGCTTAAAACAAGACCTAGATTATGTTACACTCCAAAATGCCTCAGTCTTGGTACAGTACGTGGACAACCTTCTAGTAGCTGACTATTCTTTGGGAGCCTGCCAAAAAGACAGACTCCATCTACTGTGTTCCTTGGCCAATAAACTACAAAAAGCATCCCAAAAGAAGCAGCAGTTCTGCAAGCAAGAGATTGGGTATCTGGGCCTTACAATTTCGGAAGGGAAATGACAACCAACTCTGGAATTTCTACTGTCTTATTGATTCAACCTCATGCTCTTTACAGACAGCTCTTTCATGAGAAAAACTAGTTGCAGCATGTGCTTTTTGCTCCCAGTTCAAAATTCCTTCCCTACAGTTTCAAGTAAACAACCTGCTAAGCTTGTTGCACTCACTCAAGCATGCACCTTTGCTTTGGGAAAAAGTGCAAATGTCTATACTGATTCATGGTATGCATTTAATGTTTGTAATTCTACAGGTCAGATCTGAAAGCACAGATGATTTATTACCTCCTCTGGAGCCTGCTTTTCTCATGGACCCCTAATCCTGGAGTTACTATATGCCGTTATGCTCACTACTACTATCTCTGTGGTACATTGTTCTTCTCACATAGGTGCATTAGATGAAGTGAGCCTTGGCAATGCATATGCTGATGCTGTTGCCAAGCGAGCTGCCCTTGAGGGTTCTGCAGCAACATTTTTAAATATTGCAGCTCTTAACCCTGACCTCTCCATTTCTATTGAATATCTGACCAAATTACAGGAACAAGCTTCAGAATGAAAGAGCTTGTGGTTTCACTCTGGCTTTGTGTTACACTTGGAGCATATATGGAGATCTCATGATTGCAGACCTGTAGCTCCCCTCTTTGAACCTTACTCTTGCATGGGAAGTCCACTGAATTGGCCACTCATGCAAGAGAGGTGTTCCATTCTGCAGTGTCTTCACAGATCCAAGATTTGCTTACTGTATCAATCGCTGTGCCACAGACTCTGTCATCACATTTAACTCCTGTTAGCTGAATTAGGAAGATGACAGGTTTAAAAGTTTTATGCATTTTCTTTTGCTGATGATTCTAGCAAAGGCTGTCTGGGAAAACATTCACTTGTTAAATTATCCCGTCAGGGAAAATTCTACTAGCCTTACAAACGGTTGGTTGTGTATTATGCTCCCAGGGACCATTGGCATTGCTTCTGTTGGCTTTTCTGTTGGCTGAGGACACCTGTTAATGCTTCTTGGAAGTATAACTCAAGAAATTGATGGGCAGAGTTTCCATGAATCCCTGAACCATTGGCCACCAGAGAGTCTCTGTACATACACATTCCTAGTGGACTAAATGCATGGATAATGCATAAGGGAAAATTTGAAAGACTTTCAATAATTAACATGTGTGAATAATAACTATTCACAAAAGGAGGAAATGGAGGGGAAATTCAAATGGTAACTGCTCAGTAATAATAATTCGTGACTGAAGAACTACCCAGTTTAGCTAGCAAGAAGGCCTGACTACAGAACCTGGTTAAACTGGCTGGAAGTGGTAATGCTAGTGGGGAAACAATTGCATACAAGGCAGCATAAATTCCCTTACAGACAGAGTGAAAAGTGCCACAATATTGACTTGTAATGGTATCATTGGCGCTGGTGCAAGTGTACATCAGAGGTTGGCTTGTGACACATCTTTTCAGCCTTTCTGCAGAGCCATGTATGATGGTGGGGCTTTGCCTAATGCATTGCTTATTAAAACTCTTTATACTTAAACACAAGCATGTGTTTACTTTGCCTCAAGGGGTGTGACAAAAATCTACAACAGTTGCAATAAAAATAAAAAAACCCTCCCCTCTATTATATATTGCTGATTGACTTGAGAAGGATTCTTTGATAACCTTTAGAGAACTTTTTTTCTTTGAATGATGGTAAAGTACTTTTAGTATTAAGTTCTTTAAGAAGACTAAGTCAATGTTGTCATATGGCTCAGTGCCAGCAGTACTTTGGGGGGTAAATTTCCAGATATTGCACTCAAAGCTGTAATGAGTATGGAAAGTGTAGTGATAATAGCTTATTGTAGTAAATAAAAATCTGTTCCCAGCCTCATGGGACCATTGTCCAGTGCACATCCTAAAGCTGTCTTTATAATTCTTTATCTGCCAACATTGGTCTAAGTTTATCTCATTCCATATGGCAGAAAAGAATGTCTGTGTACTCCTTCTTTGTCCTACTTCTTCACACCACATAGTTTCACCACTTTCACACGTGCCAGTACCGTGTTCTGCCAGTTTTCTGAGGTACACCTCCAAAACAGTAATTGTTGAAAAGAAATCTTCCTGCACCACAGAAGAATCACAGGCCAAGCTCTCAGTCTTAGAATCTGAGTCCTCCCCACGGTGGCAAGAGTCATTTGTGTGGAGTGTCATGACTAAAAACTGGCCTTTTCTGCATCTTCTTCCACTTTGTCTCATTGACTTTCAGATATTTTATCACCGTTCGTTCCTCATGGAACCTGTGGTCTATCAGTGCTGCAAAAACCCCAAGTCTGGGACTATTAACCCCAAGGTAGCTAGTACTAAACTGCATGTGAGCCTCAAAGGAACACTTTGAAGAGCCTAGCATCCTCAAGGCATGCATGGCCCACTGTTCTTTACAGCTGCTATTCACACTTACTCACAGGTTTTTACCTGGTTCATCACACTTCTCTTTTTCTCATATTTTTATCCCAGCAATGATAAAATTTGTTCTGGCCACCACCACTTTTCTGAACAGATATAAGGATATCTGGCAGCTGCTATGCAAGAACATATAGTTACAGAAACCTTAAACAGCAAGGGCATGTATTGGGATTCAAAATATTCCCATGCTGCATAAATCTGCTGCCCATGCTGTTGTTTTCCTTCAGCTCCACTCTCTTTTCTTCTTATTCCCATAGTGCAGTCCATGCAGGTATTGTCTTACTGATTAGCCACTTGTTAACCTGGTCAAAACAGAGCCCTCATTACTGTGCAGAAAGTTCATAGCAAATATATTTGCTCTCTTATTTCGCCCTGCTCACATTGCTAGGCTTAACCTGCTTCCATAAACTTTCTAGACAACCACAGAAAGGACATGCCTCTGCGAACTAAAGGAGAGTGAAAAAGACAGAGAAAAGCTCTCCATGGCTAGGAATTAATTCTGAAGACAGCTGGTCATGATCTGACCTCTCTATTTCCTGAGAGACTATTCTTGCTGCTCTCTCTGAAAATGGCAGACAGCTTATTTTCCAGAGTCCATTTCAATGTTCCCAATTCCAGGTCGAAAGAACCCTTAGATTCCCCATTGCATAAGTTGCAGTAATTCTGAACAGAGAAGCTCTTGTCTGTGTCAATAGCCATTCTTCCAAACAAATGCTTCCAAGACAAAAGAAACAGTATAATCTTCAGAAGTGCTCTTGATCCTGTAAAGAGTCTGGAAGCATCTTCTTTTCTGCCTTGGATAGCTGGAGTTCAAAGGATCTGCAGATGATTCTTTCACTATGTTCAGTACATGTATTTGTCTGAGAAAAAAACCTCAGTTGTGCCATCTCCAAATTAGGCTCTGCGACAAGCCCAGCCTTCAGAAAAGAAAATCCTTTGATGCTAGCTTTCTGTGGGCAATTCTGTCTAGGAAAACTGCCTAAATTCCTTGTCAAACTAGTCCATTAATTTGATTTACAGATCAAATTGGAAGGATATTTATTTTTGATTGGGTTTTATATTTTTCAGAACAATTTCTGGTCTCAGAGGAACAACTACTTTGTGAAATGCCTTCTTAGACTTCACATTTTTTTTGGTGGGGTATTCCAGGATAAGCCAGTAGACAGACACTTTTTGCAGTATCTTGTGTGACTTCAGGAATATTAGATGGAATTAATGTCAGGGGAGTACTGCTTGGGAGGTGCTTTCTCTAGGGGTCTATTTTTGTTCAGAGCTTGAACGATTCTAAGAGAAAAAATTGTGCTGGAAAAAGATTAGGTTTTTTCTTTGCTTTTCCCAGGATAAAGTATATGTCATAGAGTGGCAAATATGCCATCTTTTGTCTTGGTTACCTGAGAAAGAAGACTTCTTGCTCTCAAAATCTCACTGGCCTTTTCGGCTCCTCCAAGTCTCTTTGTATTTTGGAGTACTGTTCTCTTCTGCCATTCCTGTTGGTTCCCCTCAAAGCAGTGGAAACGTGGGGCCTCTTGCAAATCACAGGAAGATGTGTCCCCAGAATATGCTAGCAAGCCTTGACAGTGGATTCTCTAGGGGATCAATGAATATCCTGTTCTCATGGCACTCAGGTGCACCAGGTAAATGAGGGCATTTTTTGTCTGAAAGACTGATGCAGACAGGCACTGAAAGAAACATATGTACAGTCCTGAGCTTCATTTCCCCTTCTTCCCAGCTTGTACTAATATGGGCTAGAAAACAATGATGAAAATAGCTTAATATGCATTTATTTGGTGGTGGGCAGTGGGGGAGTACACAGGGACTATCTGATGAAGATCACACAGAGAAAAGACATATGCTAGAAGAATGTAAATTACGGGGGATTATGTCGGAGTTTATGCGATATCACTGCCCATCTCGTGTTCCTCTAAAAAGTTCCTAGGGCTTGCAATAAGAATGTGGAAGACTTGCTGCAGTCTGGGGCTTTTAGAAGCAACCTGATGTAACTATTATATTTGAATTCATGTTAAATTTACAGTAGCTAAATTTAGACACATGTATGTGAGAGTTTATGTGTGTGATGAGTGTCTAAACTCCCATTTTAGGTTGTGAAGATGTAGTCAATATACCCAATGGGTCCTAGAGAGCTGTTCAGCCAACCAAACCCTAGAGAGGGGATACAGTTTCTTAAGTACAGATGCCTACTGTCAGTTACGTTACTAAAGGGTATCTGAACACACACATGGGGCTTCCAGATATGATACATGTTTATAGGAGTTTCTAAGACTTATAGATTTTCTGCTGAGGCCAAGTAGGACAGCCTAAATTGTCTGAAATGACACCAAGTCTCCAGTTAATACAGTCAGTGGAGAATAGAGAGTGCTTCAGTTATCAGACACTGGAGTCTAAATTACTTGCTCACAGATAGGCATCCAGTGTCATTTAGGATCAGGTTTCATGCTTGTTTACTCAAATGCAAGTCCAGACGGGGTGGTCTTTCCAGTGTCTTGAACTGTACCTACCACCTCCAACTGGATATCCAGTAGCCTGGGTATTCTAAGTAAGTAAATAATTCTAGATAATTATGTGTGGGCAACTGAGCTGAGCACATAATACTAATAATTTATAAACATAAATGTGCCAGTACTTTATAGATTATTAAAAACATGTGGTTTAGCTGTAATTTCAATAACAGGCTATTCTCCTTATATGGAAAAAGGACTGTCTGTCATGCACAGTGACAACTACATACACATAGTTTTCTCCCATCTTTTATCTTCCAGGTCCCATCTTTAGCAATTGCAAAAATGTTCTGAGGCATCAGTGTGAATGCAGCTCATATAAGGGAAATATATTTTGCCAGTGTTACGCTGATTCCTGGGATGATGTTAATATTACTCTTCTCCCAGAATAATAGTGTATTCATTATAGTCTGTATTAGAACAGGAATGTAACAGAAAAAATATCACTAGCAACTTTAGCATGCCAGCAACAATTCCTAATCTGGACACAGATGCATTGGTTTTGGCTGGAGTAGTTAGTTTTCTTCACAGTAGCTGGTATGGGACTATGTTTTGGATTTGTGCTGAAAATAGTGTTAACAATACAGGGATGTTTTAGTTACTGCTGAGCAATGCTTGCACATTGCCAAGGCTTTTTCTGCTTCTTACCTCACCAGTAAGCCTGGGGTGCACAAGGAGTTGGGAGAGGACACAGCCGGGCCAGCTAATCCCAGCTGACCAAAGGGTTATTATCCCAGACCATATGGCATCATACTTAGCTGGGGCAAGAAGAAGGAAGAAGGGAATGTTTAGAGTGATGGCATTTTGTCTACCCAAGTAACATGTGATGAAGCCCTGCTTTCCTGGAGACGGTTGAACACCTGCCTGCCAGTGGAAGGCAGTGAATTAATTCCTTGTATTGCTTTTCTTGTGTGGACTGCTTTCGCTTTACCTATTAAACTGACTTCATCTTAACCCACAAGTTTTCTCACTTTTACTCTTCTGATTCTCTCTCCCATCCCACCAAAGGACAGTGAGTGAGTGAGTGGCTCTGTGATGCTTAGTTGCTTGATGGGTTTAAACCACAACAACAGGTCAGAGGCTGACACAGTGGTCAGATTCCTCAGATTTCGTATAATTTTTTGTATGTCTCTTCTGGTGATTTATTTATTCAGACTGATTCTTTGACACAGATTTTTAATTTAAGCACTTTTATAATAGTTCTGATTTCCATGGTTGAAGAGAAATCTAAAACAAATTATTATTCAATGTTTTTAGTTAATTTGCTGGTTCTACCTTTTTGGATAAATTACCCTTATTGAAGATATATTGCCTGTGAGAATACAATTTCATCCATGTGCTCATTTCCACAGATGTGAGAATCTCCAGAGTGAGAATCATAAAAGAGAGAGCTCATCCTTCTTAATGATTGCAGCTTATTTAGCTCTTTATAATTTAGCAAGTGGTTAGTATTTAAACATTTTGAATACTAATTGTTTAAGGACCATAGTCTTGAGTTTGCAGTCAAGGTGCAATTTCTGATACTGACTTGCTTCACGACTTTACAGCAGCCACTCTGGTTATGGCAGCGGGAGCAGCAGTGTTTCCCGCACTGTATCTGCATGTGTGCACTAATTATGTTCTGGGTAAAAACTGGAAAAAGATTTAGATGTTTACATCAGTCTCATGCAGCCTTTTCTATCCCACACATCTCCCACATGCTGTCGATGTTCATTGAAAGGAACTTCTCTTAGGCAGTCCAGATAAAATCATGGCTGATCTTGGCCTTGTCTTTACTGTGGACGTAGTACTGATATCCCAGAAAACGCTGTCATTCACGCTAAATCTTTGTTCAAGTGCAGTATTAAATTAGAATTAAATCTCTTGTCTTCAAGAAGGGAATAATCTATGTTGTGATGATGTGTTTGTCAAAATTTAGGATTTCTCATTGTGTGTTTACTGTTATATGCAACATATGAAGCACCAGCAAGTTTTACTAATATGACATTTGTTCCATTTTTATATTAATATCACTCATTCTAAGATACTGATTTTTTTTTGACATTTGATTCAAAAGAATATGCTAAAAATTTATGCTCATTTGTCACAAACATCTGCCTTATAAACAGCAACAACAACAAAAATTCAAAGTAATTTAAAGAGGAAATTCAAAATTATTACTGTTTTTAATATCTCAAAGAAAAAGATATTTTTCCCTTGGGGGCCTCTTACTGATTACATGGCATGAAGGTAAGGGAAATAGTTTTAAAAAACTAAAAGCTCTTCTTCTACTTCTACTATCCTGCATTTTTTATATTCCATTTAGCGTTAACATCTTTCAACATTGTATCTCACAAGCACGAATAATCTCTTTGCATTTAGTGTAAAAATAGAGACTCTCTATTTATAAATAAAAGGTTTATTCTATTAACAAGTTACGCAGAAGAAAATCACATCTTATTAGCAACATCCTAGAAACTCGAAGGTAGATCGTATATTTATGTCCCTTAGTCCGGCAAATTATTTTTTATTTCCCCTTTTTTATTAATAGAGGTATCTGTCTAATATAGGTAATCCACTATAAAGCATATTACATTTTTGTTACTTCTTCATGCACCTCTATTCACAGCATGGGTATCACTTCACATTAAGATGTCTCATTATGGTAATTAGCCTGAGATCAGGTTATTCAGCTTGTAAGGCAAAAACCTGCAGTTAGATCTCCGGTTTTTGAGTTCTGGAGCAGCATCCTGAGCTCAGGTCTCCCTCAAAGAGAGAGGGAGCCTTGCTGCTTTAACCTCTTTTGCTGTATATGTGCAAATGCATACAGTTTAGGGCACAGGGCATGGGAGTTGTTTCACATAGTCAGTATGGATGGGGCTGCCCATTTTAGAGAAAGTAAGCGATTTTAGTAGTATGAATATGATGTGACCTGGCCCGTGTCATTTTTCCTCAGGGCCATTTTAGTAGTACAGATTTAACTATGACAAGTAGCATTGGAGGAAAATTGCTTTCTCTAATTTCAATGCTACACCATGAGTGCATATTACAAGTTCATTAAAATAAAATCAAGCACCCAACACTGGTAATTTAATTGGGGCTTCCAAAAGTGACAAATGGAAATAGAAAAAACAGTTATTAACTTAATGTAAAAAGTAGACTTTAAAGAAAACAGATGTGAAGAAGGCATTGGTTAATTGGACTTGCAGTCTGGTTTAGCCATACCGCTGATTTTCTGTCACACTTCTGGCAAGTCACTTATTCTTTCTAAAAAAAAAATAAATAAATCACAAAAAGGTGTTATTAGACCAATTTCAGTTTAATATCAGTGCTGATTTTGTGCAGAAATTGTATGCTTTATTAGAGTTTCTACTTTCCTTATTGTCCTTGAAATCCCCAATCCCAGTCTGCAAAATTGTGATATCACTTTAGTGTCCTGCAGGAATGTTGTGTCTCAAAATCCACCAATACTGTGCAGACATCAGTTCTTATGATGATAAGCAGTGTAAAACCACAATAAATACAATATTTAAAAAAGATGAGGCTAGACATACAGATAAAAAGCCTACATCACTAAATATCTGCAATCTTAAGACTGCCCTAGCTGTTATTTCTAGGGAAACACAGAAAGAAAAAGGGGAGAAAAGCAGATGTCCGTGGAATGCAATAGATTCATTTGCCCTTCCTTTTGCTATTGATATAACATGTGAAAGATGTGAATAAACTAGCATGACTAGTAAAGCAAATACTGAAGCGTCTTCAGTATTAAATGTAGCAAAAGAGAGGGGATGTTCCAATAGAAGAAAGAACTGCAGAATAAAGAGTGGGGAGGGAATGATTAAATTCAGTAAAGTTTAAAACATTTTATTTTAATTAAAACAGTAAGTACATTCTTTCCAAACTTTTATGTCAGTGAAAAGTGTTGGTTTCTGGTTTTGATCCCAAATAAACTTTAACAAATCTGAATCCTCCGGGAAGTGAAATACAATTTTTAAACTAAAAAAAAGTATAAGGAATCAAGTTTGTTTAAAATCCTATTGAGAGCTATATCAGCCCTGTTTTAGAACTGAAAGGAGGAAAATCCACACATCAGCTCTTTCTGCTGTGCCAAGTGTGTGCATGCATTGCTCATGTTTCCCCAATTCATATCCTTTAGCACTGAATAGCCAATACCTGAACACCTTTAATGTATGTATTCTCATAGTGTGAGAATATTCTGATTAAAAATTTACTGACAGAGCATGGAAGTTCTGTGTGACTAAACGATCCCCCAGTGTTCACCCAGATAGTTTGAAGTCACCTGCTTAGCAGGAAATTGAATCCTGGTATTTTGATTTCCAAGCTGATGCCCTAACTTAATACTGGCTTCCCTGATGCTGGAATTATCCTTCCTTATTTCATCCTATACAGGAACTAGCATGCTTTCTTTTTCTTTTTTTGAACTGCAAAGAAAATTGGTTCTCTGCCTTTCCCTGTAGAGCTGTGATGGATACAGAGCTCATAAATTCTAGATTGTGTATTTTACACTGTGCGTGAAAGGCAAACATGACCGAGACAGAACTCATTAATTCTAGGATATATATTTCATACTATGCGTAAAGGATTTTCCTAGTGAAGAATTAAAAACATATGTACTGTCCCACTCTCACACTGTCCCAGTCCATGACAGCATGTCTCAAGTAGCTTTTAGAGTAATGGAAATGTGCTGTCATTCAGGGGAGTTACATTTTGTGGTGTGCTGAATAACATTAAACTGCTGAGACACCCTTACACTGCTGCATTCTTATCTTAAGACACAGCAGGAAGATACTGAAATGAAGAAAAATTTAACTAGACATTGTAATCGCTGCCCTTTTAAGTAGATAGACCACCCTAGAAGGAAGTTATACCACTGGGAGAGGGAAGGTAGTTTGGAAGCCTGAGTGCTTCTTAGGTGTCAGTGATTTCTGGTTTGGACTTGCTGAAAGCACTGAAAGTGCTGACTCCATGTCCATGTGGGTTAGCTGACTAGATATGGGATTCACATAAGAGTAGCCTTCTATTTTGCACATAATTAAGTTAAAGCTGTGCAGATTTTACCATTTATCACTCCCCTTTGTTCACATCTATGTTCTAAAAATTGCTTATGTTTTAAATAAAGTGTATTTGCTCAGGGAGGTTGGAGATACCCCTAGAGATGCTCAAAAGCTGTCCACACATAGTCCTGGGCAACTGGTTCTAGATGGCCCTGCTTGAGCAGGGGGTTGGACCAGATAACTTCCAGAGGCATATTCCAACCTCAACCATTCTGTGATTCTGTGAATTACCAGAATAATTCTTAATCATGTCTCTGTGTATATTGCTTCCATTCATAATGCATTATGTATTCTTTAAGTCCAGAACCACATGGAAGTTTGAAGTTCAATAAGATTTCCAGGGAGGCATTTAGCTGGGAAGGGCTTTCATTCGCTACTTAAAAAAAGATAAAGAAATATCAGTGTTCGTGGTGGGTTGGCCTTGGCTAACTGCAAGGTGCCTGCCAAACTACTCTTTCCCTCTCCCTCAACTGGACAGGGGAGAGAAAAATATGAGGAAAATCTTGTGGGTCAAGATAAGAATAGGGAAATCACCTAGCAATTACCATCATGGGCAAAACAGACTCAACTTCAGGAAATTATTTTAGTTTATTGCCAATTAAGATGAGAAGGATAATGAGAAATAAGAACAAATCTTAAAAACACTTTCCTCTCACCTGCCCTTCTTCCCAGGCTCGGCTTCAGTTCTGATTTCTCTACCTTCTGCCCAAGTGGTGCAGAGAGACAGTGAATGGGGGTTTTGCTCCTTCCTCTTTGTGTTCTTCCCCTGCTTCAAAGTGGGGTTCCTCCCATGGCAGACAGTCCTCTGTGAACTTCTCTAATGGGAGTCCTTTGCAGAGTTCTTCATAAACTGCTCCAGTGTGGGTCCCTGCCATGGGTACAGTCCTTCAGGAACAGACTGCTCCAGCGTGGGTCCCTCGTGGGGTCATGAGTCCTGCAGTAAACCTGCTCCAGTATGGGCTCCTCTCTCTATAGGGACACAGGTCCTGCCAGGAGACTGCACAGCTTTTTTAACCCTTGCTTAAAAGTCTTATGTTGCAGGTGTTTGTGATGTTTGTGATGGGCTCAGCTTTGGTCAGTGGTGGATCTGTCTTGGAGCTGGCTGGAATGGTACTGCTTAAAATGGCAGCAGCTTCTGGCATCTTCTCATAGAAGCCACTGCTACTGCTACCCCACTGCCAAAACCTTACAATGTAAACCCAATACAACATTGAAAATTAAATTAAATTAACAGGTTATGCCAAAACTATGTCAAAAAAATCCACCCTCAAAGCCATCCAAGCAGCTGCCTATAATGATGGGAAAATTAGGCAAGAAAAACAAAGGCAAATCAACAGAACAAGATGTCCCATAATCTGAGGTCAAATGATGTCAGTCAGATGACAATGAAAAGAAAGGTACAAGAGAGGGAGACTGAGCACATTAACATGACATATAGAAGGACATATTTAGACAGAGTAAGTAAAATGCTCCAGTGAAATCACAAAGTATTGCAGAATAATAATGCACCTAAAATTTATCTTTTTATTCTAAATTTTTTTTAAAAAAAAATTTGCTATTCTCTATTTATTATTAAACATTTTTGAAATTGACTTTCAGATGATTAGTAGGCATCATGTGCGCTTAACAGGCAGAATATAAATATAAGTATTCTAAAGAGTACTGGAGATAAAAATAAAATTTGTATTAATAATTCCATTTCAACCAAACTCTAAGATCATGTGGAAAAATATGTCAGGGATTTATGGTGTAATTACTTCTAACATTTCTCTGAGAGAAACACAGAGAATGAACTTTGTTTGAAAAATGTACAGAAGAGAAGGACATTTTTCTGACCAGGTTGGGTTTTTTTGTTTATTTGTTTCGTTGTTAGCAACACAAATTCCAGAGTCAAAAGGTTCCCATTGACTGCATAAATAATTGTAGTTTTTTCAGGCCATGTTTCTATTCCTCATCTGTAACGTTAGTGTTATCTGAAAGTGAGACTGAAACACAGCTCTTAAAGCTATTTTGTGCTTTTAAGACTTCATATTGCTTGAAATGTAAATCCCTGTGCAAGCTAAGTTCTGCAAACTAATGTTAAGTAGGATAGACATCCAAGATACTGACTATAGGAAATCTAAAGTACATTTTACATTCTAGAAATGAGTCCATCTCTTTATGCTAGAAAATATTTCAGGATACTTTCTGTTTTGCAATCTCTCTGTAACAGCAAAAACCATTCTATTCCACTCTGCAGGTCTAAAGTAGCTGGAGTTTTTCCTTATACTACCTTGTATAAATCTCAGCAGGAGAGAACAGGTGGATTAATTCAACTTAATGGAAATAAAATGACATCTTTCATGACACAGATACATTTTGAGACTTGTCACAGTTGGTCCTGGAAGGTAATGCAAAGATTAATACAATGGGGTGCCACATGAGATGCATTCTAAAAAGGAAGTTCTCTTTCTGCACAATGCATCTTTAAAAGTATGCATTCAAGGAACTTTTTTAAATCTCTGCTTTATGACTGCAGTTTCTTTTAGCTGGAACAGGGGTTTGGGACTTTTCTCTGAACTCTTACCTCTTGTGCTGTGTACTGGGCTGCATGATGTAACCTGCATGACATGTTGTCTGGAGGATAATTGTGTGACTTGTACTGCCATAATGGATCATAGTATGCAGTCAGATTGTTGAGCCTGCTTGAAAAGGTAAGCGTGGAGTGTTCTTTGAAGTGTCTTAGCTGGGTTTGCCCCAGTTAACATCACATACCAGATAAAATTTTAGAGAACGATGCAAGCAAACTGAAACTTACAGGCTCTTTAAAAACTACATTTTAATGCTTGTGGAGTGTGTTTCAAAAGCCCAGATAGTCCCTGGGTAATATCACTTTCCTTGAACTTTGCTTTCAGACTGCCTGTTTTCTGAAGTCATTTCCATCAGGATATTCAGATTACACAGCATTAATCTATAAATGTCATTTAGAGTTAAACTCTACCTTAGTAAAACAGTAATTAAGAAAGATGACACTAGTTTGTCATCCTCAGCTTGTCTGCAAGACAGAGAGTGTTGACTATTAGTAACCATTATCTGCTCAATAAGTAAAAATTTCAATGGTTTGAGCAAAAGACATATTAAGAAGATTAATGTACTTTCAAAGTCTAGAGGGAGAAAAGAGACTCTATTGGTAAACTACAAAAAGATATAATTATTAAAACCATTTTTTACTGAGGATAAAGTACGTAGTGCAGTACTTCTCTGACAATTTTACTAAATGCGCTTTGTCTCTGAAGTACATTTTAATTTTCATAGCTTACTATTTTCTATTAAACTGTAAAATTTTTGTGTTGGTACCAGATTCAGTTTTATCTTTAAATACTCTTTAAGTACTCTTAAAATATTTATGGAAAAGTGTGTATTATAATACACTTGTTTCAATCAGAGGAAAAAGAAAGCTTCAAACCACTTTATGTCCTTGTTTGCATTTCAAGGACAATTAAAGCAACTTTACAATCATTGCATCTGTTTGACCATAGTTTTGGTATTTTGAACCCTCTTTGAGTGAACACTTACAGTCTTGCTGTTCTCATCTAGGGTTCCAGTTTCAATGCTGCAGATGTAACAGCAACATTGTTCAAAAAAAGCAATACTTTTTTTTTTTTTTATAACCATATTTACAATATACAGCCTGCAATATT